>JBBMEG010000020.1:4653270-4666552 GCA_037832605.1 Cyclanthera cordifolia | reverse complement strand
AGAAATATAATATTTAGTTCTTATGATTTAAAGAAATATAATTTAGTCCATACGATTTTGATAAAATCTAAAAAATAATATACGTTATTCGTAAATCGTAGGAATTAAAATATATAAATGCAATATATGAATTAATTACTTATTTAAGTCTGTCATCATTGACCACAAAAATAACTAATTTCTACGTATTTTATTCATCGACAATTACGAACCGACTATGTTTTAGATTTTATATAACCTTATGAGTTAAATTATAATTTTTCAAATCATATGGATTAAATTTTTGATTTTTCCAAACAATAGAGACTAAAGTCTAGATTTCGAAATCATAAAAACTAAATTACACTAGATTTATAATTTGCCATAATATTTAATATAAAAAACATTTAAAAAGAAGAAAAAAAATTAAAAAGAAAGAAAAGAGAGTGACTGCAGACTAAAATTGCAGACAGAAAACCCCCAAATTTTCTTCCCGACACCAATCCAATTCCAAACCCTCAATTTAGGTTTTTCTCTTCCTTCATCGCGCCATTTTCATTATTTTGAGATTGCCTCAGAAACTGCAACTGTGCTCTTCCCCTTCGCCACCGCCTTGTTCGCATTCCTACTGTCATTTCCGTCTTCTATCTTAGGTAACGCTGTCACATCTTTCTGTCTGATTGTTTTTATTGATTCTTCTGTTGCTTGCTGCTGTTTATTTAATCCTTTCGAGCTATCTATGGTATTGGTTTGTGTCTTGTTTTAGTTAGTACTGCCTCTGTGTCGAGCTCGAGAAATTATGAAGAATGGGATTTGACGGGAGATTAGTCGTTTTATTTTTTCCTTCAAGGTAAGGGGTTTGTTCTTGCTTTCTTTCCTGTCTGACTGGGCTAATTGGAATAAAAGTTCAGTAGAAAAAAATATGGCGTAATTATCCTTTGAATGGTCTAAAGAAGCATGGTTCACTCTTTGGGTTGTGTCTTCTAGTTGTCAACTCGAGTATTAAGCGATTAAAAAGTTGGATAATTGAGAGGCTCGATGTTAACCGTTTTCTTGAAATGATTTTTTTTCCACTGTAGCTTGTGGGATTAAGCTTTGGTTCATGTAATGTGTTGTTTTGATAGTTAATGTCTTCTTTAGATTTCTTCTTAATATGAGTATTTATCGGTTTGCAGGATTTTTTAACGGGCAAGTGACTGTCTAGCACCAAGGCTTTCCATCTTGGGTGCTTATTGGTCATTTTTACCTTGTCAATGTGGATCTTGTTTTAGCATTAATTCTTTCATTATATCGTCAGTTTAAGTGGGGGCTGATGAGCACGTATAGTTGCTCAAAAAAATATAGTAGAAGCAGCACGAAACAGAGCCTATACAACTCTAATGATGAAAGTGCAGCTCGAACTAGGCCATTCAGCTTTGAAGATATTATGCTCAGAAGGAAGCATAAAGGTTCCGTTGGTAATGTTGAAGGGGTTGACATTGGTAGCCATTCAAAGAAGGAAAGCATAGATAAGCACATTACTGCTAATCGTGAACCTGAAAGGCATTTTCATCACAATAGAGGTTCTTCTCCTGACGTGCATGATCTTCTATTGGTGGAATCAACCAAGGTTAGCTCAAGAAGGAAAAAAGAGGAGACATTGTTTAAGGACAATATGGTGGTTAGGAGTGATAGAAATAATTATGAATCTGAATTGACACTTTTGGGTAAGCAGAAATACGACTCTAATGGTAAGGATAAAAGACAAAAGTACGGCGAGGAACTGGAAGACATTGGTTGGGGAAAAAATGATCGTCGATCAAGGATTGAAATTGAAAATAAATCTGGAAAGAGGCATTCAAAAGACGCAGCTGGCAAGGATAGACGTGAAGATCGTAGTAAGGGGAAATTTGAAAGAGAAAGTAAGAGAAAATATGCACTTGATGACGACGAAAGGAAAAGAGACAAGCACATTGCAAAGAGACATGATCATGTTAAACATCATGACCTAGAAAATAGAGAAAGAAAGGAAGCTAAAATATCATCAAGTTCACATTATGAAGATTCTAAATTGAAAAGAAGACGAAAAAGAAGCCTAGATCGTGAAAGTAAACATAAAAGATCTGGTTCAGTATCTCCAAGGCCACCCAAGCACTCAACTAAGTTGGCAAGGCAGAATGAGTTGCCATTAGATTCTCATGTAAATAAGTCGGGACGATGGCTTTCTGATAGTGATAGAATAAAGGATTTCACTAACAGTTCCAGTAACCAATATAGACGACATTCTGGGTCATCAAGTGGGCTTGGTGGCTATTCACCTAGAAAGAGAAGAACTGAATCTGCTGTCAAGACTCCTTCACCGGTTCGATCAGTAGAGAAGAAAAGTGAAGGGTTGGATCTTCTTCCTACAGAAAAGGTTGGATTACTTCCTGGTTCAGTTACTTCCAACTTTCAACCGTCAAATCCTATAGTACCTTTGGGCATTAGTAATGATCAATCTGGCGGTGCACTATTTTCTTCAGCTATAGGAAATTTTTTATCAGGAGTTTCTTCAAATAATCTAGCAACGAAGACAAATGCTTCTCTTGATTTGATTCAGCTGACACAAGCAACTCGACCAGTGAGGAGGCTTTATATTGAGAACTTACCACATTCTACATCTGAAAAAGCAATCATTGATTGCCTAAATGGTTTTCTTACATCTTCAAGTGTTAATCGTATAGAAGGAACCCGACCATGTATTAGTTGCATTGTAAGTCCTTTATTCTATGTTTTTAACGTTTAGTTATTTTGTTATGAGTTTTTATGGGAGTTTTAGTGCATAACACCACTTGTGCAGTTACACAAAGATAGGGGGCAAGCTCTTGTGGAATTTCTTACAGCTGATCATGCTTCAGCAGCTCTTTCATTTGATGGAAGAGACTTCTTTGGTTCCATTCTAAAGATTCGGCGGCCAAAGGATTATGTCGAGAATGTAGTAAGAATAAATATCCAGAATTCTTTTTTCTCTATTCTCGGTTATACTATACTCTCAAGATTTAATACAATTAGCATCGTTTGATTTAATTTTTCTGTTGATTCAACCAGTGGTTTAGCTATAAGGAAAACCTAAGATTGTTAAGCATGGTTTCCTTTTCCTAGGTTATAGGCACCCTGCCTGACCATCTTCTCATTGTTGGTGACCTTTGTTCGTTTCTCCTGGCGGCATTGTTTTTTCTTGAAGTTAGTTATGCTTTTGTTTAGAATGGATGCTTGCTAGGATGACTTGTAGCATTGGAGAATAGTTTGTGCCTTTTTTTCAGTTGTGTGAGTTTGGGATGATCCCATTATTTTTAAAACAGTGGTGGAAAGGGTAGAGAAGGTTTTATAAGTGGAGAAATGTGGGTTTTAAGATTTACTTATGTTTATGCTAGTTCTTGGGTGTAGTAGCTGCAGTGTGATAGAGATGTCATTTTGCGTTTTTTTTGGGATAAATAACTCATCATGAGTTGGCCCTTCATTGTTCTTTGGAAATTTTGGTTAGAAGGCAGTAGGACGCATTCACTTTAATTAAATCTGAAAATTGTTAGTTGAAGATGGAATTTCATGTATTTATGGATTGAAGGAGAATTAGTTGTGGAATGGTCAAGTCTGCCGATAGTATTAGATACCATAGAAGGCAATTGACGCAATTCCCTAAATCTTGTGGACGAGAATGCAAGGATGGTTTTCTTTATTGTGGTATCACTATTTGAATACTAAATTGTGGAACTCATCATGTGTAGATCAATTTTGGATGTTCCTACAAGAAAAGATATGTATGGGATATCGTAGGACTTATTAGTTGAGGAGGGCTCTAAGTGATTATGGGTGGAGATGTGTGGTAGTGAGGGCCCTCATTATTTTACAAGAAAATCCCTTGGCATTATTGTACGTAAACAAGTGTGCACGCCGTTAAACATGGTTAAAAGTGATAGATATTCAGGCTCCTCTTGGCTTTGGTTAATGAGAACTTAAAATCAGGACAGACAGACTGGAAGAATAGCTCTTTCTCTTGATATGATTTCATATTTAACCTGAAACATATAACTGAAGGGTTGATCTCGAGAGTGAGAAAGTATATCTTGTTTATGTAGCCATTTGACAAAATTTCCAACTATAAAACTTCAATTTTTTTTTTCCCTGTGATGAGAGCACACATCCATATTCTTGTCTCTGCATGCATACATTATCGCATCCATATTCTTGTTTTCGCATGTCTATATTTAAAGTTTAAGGGATTCAATTGCAGAATTTGAGGTTATTGCCCACACCCTTTTTGTCTCATTAGTCAAACCTCTTTTTCATTTTCTCTTTTTCCCACAAATTATTAAGTGGGCTCGGGCTTTCTAAATTTTGCTCAAGTTTTCTTTAGCGTGTATTCAATCTGTTTCTTCATCCATGCTATTTCAGTTTCTGAGGTCTATTGTGGTTACTATCATGTAGCAGGTTTTCAGACAGTTGCTATTTTCATGCAGACTGGTGACCTGGACAAGTCAGTGGTGGTAGTAAATGAAATCAGTGATGTTGTTGAGGACTCACCAAATAAGGTATGCGTTTTAATTTTTGACACTAGATGACTGAACTAGAATGTTACTTTTTGCCTATGATCATGGAGTGAAGTCTTTACTCTCTACTTTTTAGTTGGTTTTCAACTTTTTTACTTTTGTGATAAAATTACCTTTCACCATGTTGGACCATAAACCCTGGTTTTCTTCTCTTCACAAAATGATCATGTAAAAATTTAAACAAGAAAATCACTGAAGGTTACTGCATGAACAAGGAAAAAAAAGTCGTCATCTGTTGGGACAAATACTCCCTGGTAAGAGCCTGCAAATAAACACATGGTTCAAACCTTCATTCTTCCTTGTAAACTTCTGAGACTACCTTGGCTTCAGATTAGCCGACTGCTGATCACAAGAAACTTATGGCCTTTTTATACCAAATTTTCTTCCAAAAGCACTCTTATTCTGTTAGTTGTTCATTAGCCAATTACCTCACAACTTGTTAATTGGTTCAGTTAGATTTCTTTTTTCTTTTTTCATAGTCATGGTTCATGGATAGTTCGATTACTTTAGACTTCCTTTCTTTTTCTTTGTTTGTTAAGCATAATATTGGAGGGTTAAACCATCATGGGTTGACCGTAGTGGTCAAAATGGCTTTGGAATCCAAAAATGTAATGTGTTCAATCCATGGTGGTCACCTACTTTGGAAATAATTTCTTACATTTTCTTGACATGTAAATGTTATAGAGTCAAACGGTATCTCTTGTGAGAATAGTCGAGGTGCACGTAACCTAACCCGCCCAAAAAATTGTTGGGAGAGTTCGAGCATTCGTTGTTGGGAAGATTGGTAAGAATCCGTGATTTGTTTCCTCGGGCATATCATACTTCTAGCAACAAGTTATATTATGTGACTTATGTTCTCATGTACCTTGATCCCTCTTTGTTGTTGCCTTTGGGATTTCTGTTAGAGAGGATGTTGATTTGAAATTGTGTGACTTCTTTTCGTTCTCCTTGATTCACGTGTGCTTTTGGGGGCAGAGACTCAAATCTATTCTTCAAAGGGGTTTCCTTTTTTTGTTCGTTCTTTCGGTTATTGTCGGCTTCTACCTTGCCCCATCTAGAAATTTATAATTCTTGAAAGGTGCAAGTTTTTTTGCATGACAGGCTTTACCTAGGAGAGTCGATATTTTGGATCTTTCATGTCCAAAGGCATTCTTCTTTTGTGTTGTTCCAGATTTGGTGCTCTCTTTGTATGCAACAGGCCAAGGATTTCAATCACATTGTGAGAAGATGCTTGTTTTTTCGGTTTCTTTGAACCTATTGGTTGACTTCTTTTAATTTATGTTTGGTCTGGAATAGGGACGACTTCTATGATTGCCGAGGAGGCTCTTAAGGTTCACTTTTTTGTGGGTAAAGGAAAAGTTTTGTGGCATGCTAGTTTTTTTTTTCGTGATCTTACGGGGGATTTGGATTGAAAGGAATTATAGAATTTAGGGAGGTTGAGATGTCTTGGGATGAAGTTTGGGAGTTGGTGAGATTTATGTCTCTTTGTGTGCGTTGGTAACTCGACCTTTTTGAAATTATGAGTGGTTTGATTTTGCTAAAATGGAGTTCATTTCATTTAGTTTTTGTGACTTGATTTGGGTTGGGTTTGCTTATTTTTTTGAATGTCCGTATTTTCTTTCATGTTTTTTTCAATAAAAGCTTGGTTTCTTACGAAATAAAAAACCTCCTAAACTGCACCAGATGCACATTTTTCCTAGTTACTTAGTTCTCATTAATTAGATCAAGACTCTTGCCCATTTTTCTTTAAATCATTTTTCAAATCTATTTGTTGGTTATTCCAAATATTACAAATACCTAGACGGACCTCTGTAGTTGAAGATAACGAAACTTTTCACCATATTTTACTGAGTGACCGACCTCTTCCTTGTTCCCCTTGGCCTCTCTTAATGAAGTTTTTGATTAGCTTATCCTCTCCTTTTGCATTGGTTTATTTTTCATTAATTTTTTTTGGACCTTTACAAAAACATGATCCAAATAGTTGAGGTTTCTATATTTTTTTAGAGGTATAATATAAATATTTGATGGTAAAATGTTCAATAGGACATTCTTGATAGGAAGCAAAGAAAAAAAAACTTCCTCATCAGTTGGATTACGATTTGATAGGGTTAGGCCTTAGATGAAATAAGAATAGTTTAGTTTAGGGTTACGATTTGATAGGGTTAGGTTGCGATTCATTGCCACTATCATAAAAAACTTACGGTGGGACAATCTTCTCTCTTCAAACACTCTCTAAAAACCTCTCCCCCAAAAACTCACTCCCTTTGTCCTTCGGCGTGTTCCTCTGGTGGTCGAGAGGACCACAGTAAATCCTATCTTGAATGACATTCTCTTCTCTTTTTTTTTTTTTTCATTTCTTTCTCTTCAACAAGAAGACTCCCATCGTCATTTTTCGATTTTGGCTAGCCCTTTTTAGGAATTTTTTTTTTTGATGAGATATGTAGATTTCGAGCGTGCATTCACAGTCTTTGTGTGATAGATCTGTCTAACATTTTAGGTCAAAGCAAGTTCCCAACCTCTTTTTTTACATCCTTACATTTACTATTTAGATCCTGGTGTTTTCTTCCTTGAGGATTAAAGCATCAGAGCTCATGTGTTTTTTAGTTAGATTCCTGGCTTGAGGGCAAAAAATTGTGAACGATTGTAGTCGCGAGTCTTTCCTTCCTCATGGGTCTCAAATCGCGAGTTTCGTTGAATCTAGTCAAGAATTCACATCCTTTTCTTCCCCAGGGGTTGGATCTCGACTTTTGTGGTTAAATCTCAATTTCCTTGGTCAGATCTCAGCGATGACTTTGGGTTTTTATTAGCCCTCTTACTCCTCTAATCAGCTATGGACTTCTAGATTTCCTTCGAAATCACTCGTTGCCGTGGGTTTGAGCTCACAAATATGGTTTACTTTTGCATTCTTCAGCGACGACGATCTCAATTTGGCAATTCCAGGATTCTCATGGCTTGGAACCAATTAGGTGGGTTTATATCTCGATTGTTTAATGGCAACCTTTATGCTCATGCTTCATTTGTGTTGTTTGTTCCTTGACACAGATGTTGGCTGGGCATCAAAGAATGTGTTGGTCGTGACAGAGGCATGTTCATTATTTGAGCTCACAAGTATGGTTTGCTTTGTGTGTTCTTCGTTTGTGATGTTACACGCCGATGTTGCATGTATCTCCTGCACAGAAGCTCGTGGTCGTGAAAACTTGTTTCCTCGTTGCCAATGTTTACCGAACATCGAACAATGTATATGCCTTTGTGTAGGAGATACATGTTACATTTACATGTAACATTTACCCTGAAGTATTTAGTCTCGACTTATTCCCTTTTCTCCTTAAGTAAATAGATCCCATTTGGCGTGTCACTAGAGCTCTTTCATTGATTAGTTGCCGACAAGGGGGTTTGGAGACTCCACGGCATACGAGTTGAGTACGTCTTCTATGTGTAACTGATTCATGAGATAATCCATACAAACCCTCCTCTCTTATGATCATAAGTTGGATGTTCAACTTCTTGGAAGCTTTTGACTTGTTTTATTTTATGTATTATCTCATTAGTCATTATATGAAGTCTCAGAACTTGACCCTCTTCTCTCTAACACTTTATTTATCAATGAAGTTGTTTTTGTTTCCTATGAATTAAATACCATTCATGGCCACAGTAGAAACCTTTTTGATTATTTTTTCTTTTTCCTTATTGTTTGTTGAGTCTGGCTAATTATTTTTCTATGTGGTCGTCTATAGTCTGGGTGGTACTTTCTGACTATTTAAGTACTACTTTTCTGACCTGTTGAGGGGTGTGGGTTGTTTTGATGTATTATCACCTTCACCACACATCATCATAAGGCCGAAGATTACCTAGTGCAATTATTATTCTTAACGAACTAAACTTATGCTTATCCTATTAAGCTATTTATGTCTAAACTTGAATAAATTTATTGATTTATTATTTATTGAGAATTTTATAGTCATGTCTGCTTTGGCTATGTTGGATCTTGTTGCAGATTATCATTGCTGGGATCTCAAACAGAATATCATCTGAAATGGTATTTTGAGAAAATGTTTTATTCTTCACCTTGCACGTAATCATACCTTGCATATGATCAAATACCTTTTGCAACAGTTTACACTTTCCTGATGTACATTCGGTGATGGTTTCTTTGTTGTTATTTTCCAGCTTAGGGATATTGTTACTGCATTTGGACGTTTGAAGGCTTATCACTTTGAGATCAACGACTACCTTAATAAACCTTGTGCTTTTTTGGAGGTGAATTTTCATGTCTTACGTGCATTATTTTAGCAAGCTTGTCTCAAGTGCTATTACATTATTTGTAATGATTTGGGAAACAATATATGGAGATTCCAGCATATTTACCCAACCACTTCCAGTCAGAATCTGATACTCATTTTTTTCTTCAAATCCTCTTCTTTTTTTTTGTACTGTACCATTTAATATTCTCCATGTTTTCTCTTTATTTCATAAATGTGGACTTTATGCTACTTATTAGTATTCTTTACCATGTATTAGAGATGTTTTAGTATGGCTATGATTTGAATTGTTTATGAAAAAGTGTAGGCCACCTTAGACATTGTAGTTTTACTTAGAACTCAAGGACTCAGTTGTACAAGCTGAACTGTTCCTGTTAAAGTAAGGTGGTTGTAATTTGTTGTTCTACTTACAAAGGAATGTCTGTACCATTTAATGGAATTTTAAGTGATTCATTCATTTGGTCTGAAAGTTCATTATAATATTCACATTACTATTGTTATAGCTGCCAAGTGGTAGATCTAGAAAACAGGTTATCAGTGCTTCATCATATACATGTTCTGAAAGAAAGTTTGAGTATACCTTGTAGAACAAATAATATCCTTGCACTGTATATACTTTATAAGTAGTATATGCAATCTCGTAAGACTTGGTTTTGTGATATTTCCTTGATGCTTTTTGATCGCATTCTTAGTCTGGGAGCTGGTGACTTCAGTTAGTAGTGTCCTATCGTTCCCTCAAGAGAAGCAAATATGGATTGCTTCCTTTATTAATTACTGTGAAAGGTTGAACATGCAATGTTTTACGGATTAATGGGTGTTTTTATATTTTTTTAGTTTTTAACTAGTGCACATAGAATGATATTTTCTATAGGAATCATCAGGCCAATGCAAAGCAGAAGATAAAAATGCAATAAAGTGTACTAATTTGTTATTAAACTTTCTTGCAATAGCCATCATTGAGACTCCAGCATTTGTAATACCTAAACATACACTTCCAGAAGCCAGTTCTCTTTCTGATGGAAATAATGTTGGATTGATTATTGACTTCCTTTGAAATTTCTATTTGACATTTGGTGTTAGACACTTAGACCTCCACATTTGAATACATGCCTAACGTTCTGATTCTTCTGATGGACGGGGCAGTTTCTGCCACTTTAACCCACCGTATTCCAAGACATATTGGACGATCTTTTTTTGTGTTTACCTTAATGTACTTGCAATTTTTTTTATACATCAACATGCACTAGAACTCACATTTGTAGACATATCTTAGGTATTTTATATATTCTCAACAGTGATTGATTGCTCAATGAATCTTCACGGCTATTTGATTAGGAGAAACTGTTTGCACAATATTCAGCATGAGTGCATGATACTTTTTATTTCCCTTTTCCTTCTAGGTAGCAACATTTGTGTTAAATTTATCTATGATGTTTCCATATTGTATTTGTGACCATGATGGTAATCCTTGGATCATTAGTTCAAGATTTAAAAAAAAAAACTTTTAAATAGATAAAGTAGTTTTTTCTTGCATATGGAAATGGTTGCTTGTAATTATGTTGATTTTGCTCTATGTTTAATTTATATGAATGCCTACCTTTTAACCTTCATTTTTTTGTGCCATTGATTTGATCCATCTTTTTTTTCCCTGATCACATTTGCACTCAAATGTATTTATCAGTACGTTGACCAATCAGTTATGCTGAAAGCTTGTGCTGGTCTAAATGGTTTGAAGATTGGAGGGGAATTACTAAAAGTTTTTCCAGTTCCTTTTGCACCAGTGGTACTAATCTTCTCTTTTATTTCTCATAACTTTTTTTTGTCACAATTATTTTGATGAAAATTTTATTTTATTTCATATGGTGTTAGGAGCTCAATGGATGTCAACCACGTTATTTGATCCCAGAGCATGTAAAACCTCTTCTTCAACATCCAACAGTAGTGTTAAAAGTTAATAATGTGGTACGTTAATCTTTTTTAATGCCTTCTTCTGACACCACTCGCCTCCCATCCCCTCTCGCACCCCGAACAGAAATTGAAAACTGGTCACAGTTGTATACACAGTGCAGTTCAATACTCAAAGTCGGAATGCGTAGTAATTAGTGTCATTTACTGATTTACGATCTTCTGATTAGGCGTTTTCATTTTGGAAACAGTTCAATGCAGATGTTCTTCCTGTACTATCTGAGTCAGATATTGAGGAAGTTCTTGAAGACATTAGATTTGAATGTGCCAGGTGCTGAGAGTTACTAGTAATGTATATTTCCTTAAAAATGGGTTTGTCGTTGTAAAATAACCCCTTGCAATTTTGTAGGTTCGGGACAGTTAAATCCATGAATGTTGCTAAACCACGCAGTGGCTGTGTCGGTGCTGAAGAAGAATACAAGAATATTAGTGATGTCACTGATGTGGTGATCAAACATGAAATACAGGAAACTAGCCCAATAGTGATTTCAAGAAATGATAATGGTCTTGAAGATAATAAACCCAACCTTGATAATTTCCCAGATGCTACTTATCAGGAGCAAGGGAATTGCCCTGTCAATGATAGACATCAAAACGAAGTTGTGGAGGAGGACAAATTATGTCAAATGGGTAACAATGATGCTACATGTTTTGAAGACGTAGCTCGTGAGAGTGCATCAGAAACACTCCCTCGAGGACTCTCTGACCAGCAGAGTAGCCCGGGAAATGAACTTCATGATGCGAAAGCTCCCCAAAAAATTGAAACTGATGAAACCGGTTCAGATACGAAATCTGTGCTTCTAGGCGATTCAGCTACGTTGGTGGCTGATGGTGAGAAGAAAGTTCTGAATGGATTGGATTCCATGGTGGGAACAGATTGTGACACATCTGAGAAAAGCAAAGAGAAGGATCCTAATAATAATAATAATAATAATGTCGAGAGTTTACATGCGTTGGGGAGTGTTTTTGTTGAGTTTGGAAGAATGGAAGCCTCTTTTGTTGCTGCACACTCTTTACATGGAAGGATTTACGATGGACGAGCGATCGGCGTCGAGTTCTTTCCTCGTGATCTCTACCGTAAGAGGTTTTCTTAATGACTATAGTTGAATATTTGATTGGGTGATTTAACTTGGGACTGGAGTCCTTTTGGCAAGAAGCCTCCTAAAACATTATCAAATTTCATTATTAGTTAATGGCTCATTTAGGCCAGGCTCAATTTTTCGTTTTTTTTGATCGCTTAATATATGGTTGAACAATATTTGAGTATCTTATATAGGATATTGAAATGAAATCTTTAGGGATAATAATTCCAATGAATTATGAGGATTGTTAGGATTGTCGAACACATACTAAAAAAGAATGTTTCAAAAAGTGCTGATACTTTTTGAATTGAAACTTAATAGGATAAAATAAAATGCATTAGATTTTTAAGTTGTATCTTTTTTGGTAGAAAAGAGCAGAGAGGAGCGGACTAGTTGGAGTAATTAACTATTTGTTTGAAGATTAGTAGTGATTTTAATTAATTACTTATTTAAAAATTGATGTTAGTAGTAGTTGAGTGATATGTTTGATTTGAAATTTGAAAGAGATTTTGGTTAATTGCTAAAGAGTGAGTTTTCATCCTCAAATACAAACGAATGATTTTTTAGTGCTAGTTTATCCTATTTTTTCACAAAAAACAAGCATAGCCTAACTTAAAAGTTAGAAAAACAACTTTACGTTTGGTCTTAAAAATGCTAAAAAAATATTAATCAATAATTTTTCTAATGAAATTTTAAAATATATTTTTAAAGTAACTTATCGATGAAAATATAACACGAGAGTCACTCTATGTAAATACAAACACATATATGTATATGTATATGTGTGTTTTTATATATGTAAATATATATATATATATATATATTAAAATTGAGAAGAGACCACAAATTCTATAATATTGTTGTCAAATATTATGAGAGTCAAATATCGATTTTCAAATGTCGTTAAACTAGTCCTCGTGAATTATTAGTGTATTTTCTTTTATGCTTAACATGTACAAGAAACTAGATTATGTACATGAAAGATTTATATATGGTTGAGGATATAGTTAATTCTAAGCATTACATGTAAAGTTTTGTTGTTGGTAATGATCTCTTAATCACAGTTTTGTTTAGCTTAAATAGTAACATAATACCTAATAAACTGGACCTCTTATAAAGTTCATATTTGCAAACCATAAAAATACTACAAGGCACAGTAAATTAAAAGCCCTTGCTTTTATCAGATTGTCATTAAATGACACATTTTCAGTAGTTAGGTTAAGTTCTGGTAGTAATGTTTTCTTCTTCTTGCAAGCTTTTTTCAGTAGGTTTATAAGTTTGGTGCAAGATTAGTATACTTATGGGGGCTTTGGTGTTTCTTTTCTTCATTTTGATTTATCCATTTTGTTGAGATGCAACTTTGTTAAAAGCTGATTATGGGCAACTCAAATTGTTCTTATGCACCTTTGGTCATCTTGAATCAAAACATGAG
>JBBMEG010000020.1:4623237-4647927 GCA_037832605.1 Cyclanthera cordifolia | reverse complement strand
TTTTCGATTTGTAAAAGTTTTGTTTACTTCTGATAAGTATCTATCGTTCAAACACATTTTAAGTTTTGATTTCAAAATTTTGGTTAATTTGTTTTTTTTTTTTTTTTTTTACAAGTATGTATCCAAATCAAAGAGATACTATAGAAGTAGATAGAATTGAATGATTAAAGAAAAGTAAAAGTAAATGAACAATTGATGTATAAAAGCACATTCCAAATAAATAAATGAGAACATTAGTGTTGAATTGAATTACCACTAAACAATGAAATCAGCGTGCTACCTAAAAGATAGTTAAATAGTAAATCTTATTCCACACCATGAAGTATTTGTTCGAGGCTTAAATGAAATTATTAAAAATAAATTTTTATAATCACTATAAAAGCTATTATAGTAATTTCTTATTTATAATCATTTAGAATAATTCCTCATTTTTAATTCCTTAAAATAATCACTCTACAAATTTATTAACAAACACCTCCAATACATTGAAACTAAGTAATATGCCCATCACAATACTAATTTAATATTAATTTCACTAAATTGTGCCTTAGACAAGCATCTGACTTTGTATTTAATAATCAGTTTAAATGAATTGTCCACTAAATTTAACTATAAAATATTTACAAACATCCCAATGTTTTCAATAAAAATCAACAAGCTTTGTGATGAAAATCAATTTTCATCAATAAACAAATCAACTATTGAATTAAAAAAGTGATCTATCTAAACTTAAAGCGTTTCTATTTCAAATCAACTACCCACAAATGAACTTGCTGTTGTTTTTATCTTTTTCCCGATTTTAAATTTTAATTTATTTGATAGAGAGTAAATTGAATCATTCTCATTCATGTCTTCTTCCTCAACAATGTCAAAGGCACAGTCAAACAAGGCACCACATACGACTTGAATTTTAAAAATACCAACGTTGTGCATCAACCACTTTATTGAAATTAATAATAATAATAAAAAAAAACTATAGACCTCATTTCTATTAATATAACGGCCTTTTATAAATTAATCTTAATACTGAGAAAATCAACCAACGAGGCGGTCCATCGCAGTGAACACCGATTAATTTGGGTTAAATTATTTACGATCTGAACACTTGTTTACTAATAGTGTTTGTTTTTCTTTTGTAGAAAACAGTAGAGCGAAGATAGTTTGAAGTAACTGACTTTTTGTTCGTGGATTAATGTTAATAGTTGTTAGATAAGTTAGTACTGATTAAGTAACATGTTTGATATGAAATTTAATGAAACGTTCGATAGAGGGTTTGATAAATAGGCTAGAGGTGGTTGTTTATTATCAAACATAAACAAGTAGTTTTTGAGAATCAGTCAGTGGTTAATTACTCGTCTTCTTAAAAAAAAAACAAAAACAAACATACCCTATAGAGTTTTGAACTGGTAACCTTATGCTTACTTGAAAATTTTCGTTTTAATCATTTGTTATTCCAAAAAAATTGCAGTTTGAAAGGTTAAATTTGATTTCATTGCCGGGTTAAATTCAGTTTATTACGTAACAACGGTTTATCGTCTTTTGAGCGAGTCAAATTAGAACAGCCTACATACAAAGGTAATAATAGGTCTATGCTGGAAAAGGGTCACATTTAGTTTAATCTATGTTGCCTTCACCGCAACTGTTCTTGCTTTCAGATTCAGAAAGATTGCCCTGAAACCAGAAAGCACAATTGTTAGACTGATTTTGCACCAACACAAGATCAAATCTAAATATTTTCCCTAGCTTTTTTTTTTTATTATTCGTGACTGTCCGGGCCAATTTACACACATCTCAAACTATTGTTACGGGACATACCACCTAATCCTACAATATTTGGATATCAAGAAAATTCGTAGGAAATTAATTTCTAAATAGGTGGCCACCATTGATTGAATTCATCACCTCTAGCTGTAGATACATCACATTTTCCGACTGTTCAACGAGACCATAGATGGTATAAAACAATGACAGCAGTTACTCTTTACTCTGATTCAAAATAGGGTGGACTAAAACCATAGGATAACTGTTGATTATCTTCCAATGTATTGTGGAAGGGCATTGTAAGAGTAACATACTAAAGTCGGAGGATGGTTCAAATTCTCAGATTAATGTGTAGACAATTTTGTTTTTCATCTTCTTTATTCTTTAATATAGATTTATAACATGATCTTATAATCATAGTTGGTACTTTTTTTATTTGTTGCAGGAATAGTAAAAGAGATGAATGATCTCACCAGCATGAAGCAACAAAGCTGTGAAATATCACTCGAAACTGCGGCGGCATGTACTGGTAATTCACCCAACCAACTATAGGCCAGAACTGCAATTTATAAGCATCTTAATTCTTGTTATCTAACTTAATAGTCTTTCTTCATTTCTAACTTGCAACAAATACAAAAGAAAAGAAAAGGGTTTTGTTTCGGATACCCGCCAAGCAGTCAACTGAACTGTTGGGTAGTCTTTTCGAACTTTATTCTTCACTAAACTCCATGGTCTACCTGAAATTAGAAACTTGAGTGTCAAAGTGGTCGGTCAACACTTGTCTACATTTCTGAACTATAGTGTTAATTCGGCTAAATTGTTACACATATCAGACATCAATAGAGATTTCAACACTTGGGAAAAATGTCTATGAAGGTGTTTGATTGAGAAGTTGTGAAGAAGTTAGTAAATGAGTTATTATAATAGCTCGTTTGGATGTGTTTGTTTGTAGATGAGTTATAATAATAACTTCTTTGGATGTGATTTTGTGTATAAAAATTGTAGTAAAGTTTTGTTATTTATGAATGATGTGACATGGAGGAGTTAATTTAACTATTCCTTTTTGTGGATGAGTTAAATTAGCTCCTAGGGTTTAAAATAAACTCCACATACAAACAACATCCTCATGGACTAATAGCCCTCAAATTAGAAGTCAAGGGGCCTCGTTGATTGAGGCTTGGGGCCTCCAAAATATGTTCCCTTTGAGAATTCAAGTTTGAGATCCACAAGTGAACTTAATTGAAAAGTCATTTGATATCTTTCGAGTGTATGCCTAGAGACAAGTCTGGGCATCCTGAATATAGGAAAGCAAAGCTTCGATTCTCGGTAATCAAAAAAAAACCCAAAAACTTTGATGCCAAACACGTTGATTGAACACTTATCAAAGTTATAGTCAACATTACATTTCAAAAGTTATGCCTTGAGATCAGAACCAAATGATGCCAACATAAACAACAAAATTTAAAAAAATGTTATTAGAACTGAACAAAGAAGATGAAAAAGAGAAGTAACTGCAGATTTCTGCTTACCTTCAACTACCAAACCATAATACATCATAAAAAATATATTGTTCCAAGGAGAGCTGATCAATTGTTCCAGCAACACCTAAGAAATATAACACTTCCAACCATCAATTCAACCACAAATCAGCCAAAACTTGCAAAGAAATATTACCTTTTTTGCAACAGTGGTGTTGCCTTTCTTTCCCTTGAAAATTTTATCCATCAGCTTGTGCAAAAAATGCCCAAAGGGTCCAGAATAGGCAAAGCCATAGAGCTATAATTACAAAGCAAAAATGTGAAAAAAAAAAAAAAACAAAAATAAAAAAACATCACGATCAAATAGTTACCCTTTCTTCCCTGTCTGGATCTTGACAAAAATAAAAGATGGAAGAGAGAATCAATAAAGGGTTTTACCACAAAGAGAAGTGATCTTCTGAGTTGAAGCTTTTTTAACCCAGAAATCTTCTGGGCGACTGCGTCGCTGCAACCAGCTAAAACCCCAGCAGTGATTGCCTAAAAAACAAAGAACACGATTAGAAACAAACAGAGGTTTAATTAGATTGATGGATCAAACCTTTGTTCTGAGAGGGTTCTTCTTTAGTTGCAGGAGATATCCTTCCCATGCTTCCGTGACTATGGAAGACATTGTTATTCAGGATGAAAATGGAAAGCTCCTGCAAAAATGTGGGAATAGTTGATCACTTTAGGTACGTTTTTTTTTTTTTTTTAAATAGAAAAGGGTAGGTAGAATGAGTGCAATGAACAAAATGAAATAGCCAAAAAATAAGATTGACATAGACTCTGTGATGTTTGTTTTGTTTTATTAATTTTCAATTGAAAAATGAATTCTTACCATTTTTAAGTTAAACGAGTATTTAAATTATAAATTTAGTTATATGGTTGGATGAAAATTACGGTCGGTTCTCTCTAATTTAAAATTTTAAACTTTTATTCTTATAGTTTTGAGAAATCTATAATATAATTTTTATAATTTGAAAAATTAGAATTTAATTCTTAAGATTTGATAAAATCTAAAAAATAGTTTATCGTTCGTAAAGTTTGTGAATAGAATATGTAAAATTTAATTATTTTTATGTTTATTGATGAGAGTGTGAGATAAGTAATTGATTTGGCAAGTAACACATAATTCATACATCACGTTTACCTACTTAATTCACCTATGATTTACGAATAACATTAACTATTTTTTATGTTTTATCAAACCATAGAGACTAAAATCTATTTCTTCAAATCATTTGGACTAAATTCTATTTCTTCAAGTCATATGAACTAAATTCTATATTTCTCCAAACTATAGGGACTGAATTCTATATTTCTCTAAATTGTGGGGACTAATCTCCAATTTTAGGTGAAATTAATTTTCAAACTATATGACTAAAACTCTAATTTTCATGAAATCATGGGAACTAAATTTACAACTTACCCTTTATGAAACTATTCAAAGTTTGATAATTATTTTGAAAAAAATTACTAGGAGTGTACATGAGTTGGATTGGTTGAGTTGGGGGAATTTTTTTGATCAATCCAAAATTTTAGGTTGATCAATTTTTCAACTCAACTCAACCTATTTACGGACATGACTCAACCCAACCCATTTGTAGACATAACTCAACCCAATCCAATTCAATAACCTATATCATCTATATGTTTAAGCAACGAATGTATATATTTTCATATTAAATTAATTGAGTCAAAAAGTCGTTTTTTGTTTTAAATTCAAACAAAAAAATCTACGTAATAACATTAATTAATCATTTAACTTTAATTTATACCAATATATATATTATAAAGATTATGTAAAATATTTTTTGAGAACAAAAAAAAGATAATAATAAAATAAAATAAATATATGCATATATAATTATGTTATAAGTAAATAAATAATTTTAAATTAATAATAAATTCAGTTTGGCTCGAGTTAACCCAATAACCAATCAAACCAATAATTATTTATTTATTTGAACACAACTCAACTCATATAAGTTGATAACCCAACTCAACTCGTTAAATTTGGGTTGGATTAATCCGTTACTCGAATTGTCGATTTTTTTGAAAACCCTTAAAAATTGCATAGCATAGGAATATTACAATTTAGCAAACAAATAAATAAAAATAAAGTTAGATTGGTGATTATTTCAAGATTAAAAAAAAAAATGGTGATAGTACCTACAGGCTTTTTGGATGGTGATTTTAAAAGATGATTATAAATTTGGACTTACAAATTCTTCTATTAAAATTATATCCAAATAAACCATCCTAATTACTCAAATAAGTATTTTTTATTCATTCAATATAATTTTTTATTTTTGATCACTCAAAATAATTGTTCATTTTAAATCATTAAAAACAATTTCTTATTCCAAAATCACACCTAATTTTTTGTGTCAACCTATATGCATTATTAATTAATTGTCGGTTGACGTTTGATTAATAATTTTATTAAGTTATAAGATAAAATAAAAATTGAACGTATATGATTTTTTATCGTTTATATGTACGTAACGTTATAAATTTTACAATATTAATGTGTACCTATGAATTGAAAAGGACATGAGTTCAAAAAGGTCACGAGTTTAATTCCTCCCTCGTTATCGAACTTTTAAAAAAAAATTATGAACTTCGAACTTAATATTTTAATAAGTTATTATATAAAATAAAAAAATAATCCCTATGGTAAATTTGAAAATTATATTGTATAAAATTAGATTCAATAATCTTAACAATTTTAATAAAAATAAATACAAAATGTAAACATATTTCTAAAATATATAGAGACGGGTGTTAATTAAAATTTATAAAAACGAAAGTTAATGATGAAAATTATGACACTACTCCCGGGTCATTTTCATAATTCATAGTAAGATGACTATTATAACTTTAATTGACAAGATGTTTATTTATAACAATTTTCTATGGCATGTGACATTTATTGTTTTTTTTTTTAAGTTAAACTTATAACTTTAAGTTTAAATCGACTAGATTTTGATTTATTACTAGATATTATTAAATTCGATTTTGATAAAAGTTGCATTCAAACTTATTAGACAAATCAATTTATATGGATTAAGACATTTGAAATTACAATAACTAATATAAAAAAAATTAGATCAAAATAATGTTTTTAACCAATAATAACTTAACTTACAAACAACTCAATAAGTCAATAATAACTATTCAATTAATAAATATTACAAATTAGAAAATTTTAACATTGTTTAAATAAATTGAATATAAAGAAAATTTAGAGTAGACAAAATGATAAATATTAATAAAATTAGAAATTATGTACAAATGAAACACAAATTTTAATATAACAAAATTTCTATAAATAAAATTAAACAAAGTACACATATGAACCCTCCACCCAAATCTAGATCCAAACGAGCTATTACCTGCTACTCTTTTACTAAATTCCACATTCAAACGAGCTATTATTATAATTATTTCTTACAAATCTATATAGCGATTGATTGCAACTACTTCTCAGAAATCTACATTCAAACAAATAATTAATGTAATCATTATTTATAATTATTCAAAATAACTTCTCGTTTAAATACTCAACTTTCTCGGCCACATCTACCTTCATGCAGCCTCTAGCTAACTAGATATAGAAAATATTAATTTAATATTTATTTAGGGTTATGTGATTTGTTTTTTCTTCTTATTGGGGCTTATTCTAAATCTCTAATAAAATGAAAGAAATTAATTCACAAAGCGCCTGTGCGTGTTGTGCTGTAGGGTTATGTATAAAGTGTACGTTAGGAACTATGAAGTTCTAACGGCCATAATTTTTGAACTTCAAATCTATCATTTTTTTTTTTGAAAAAGAATTTAAAATCTATCATTTCATTACCTGCACTTTCCATTTCTCCGTTTTCTCTCATTTCAACGGGTCTTTTTTTCTTCCTTGATTCATCATCATCCTTTCAAAATTAGTTTCCTTCTTCTCAATCCAGTCTCGAAGTCCATCGATTACAAACCCTAGCGATCTGCAACTTAATCTTGAAAATCAAATCGAGATTGTTCCTCTGCAGAGTTCTTCTTTCTCTGCAATGGCTCCAACTCCGTCGTCTAAACCAAATCAAGGTCATGTGAGCCAATGGAGAACTCCTCAAGCGAAGCGGCTCAATTTCAACCCCCCTAGGGCACATTCTTCCCCTTTCCCCAATTCCGCCGCTAAAGACAACTCCCAATCGGAGCACCCAGTCGAGGTAATTGGCCGGATCCGTGACTTTCCGGATCGGAAAGAAAAACCGGCTTCAATTCTTCAGATTAATCCCGACGGCCAGAACGTTCGGGTTCGGGCCGATTTCGGGTACCGTGATTTCAGCCTGGACGGAATTTCTCTGTCGGAAGAGGAAGATCTCGATTCGTTTTACAAGAAGTTCGTTCAAGCAAGGATTCATGGCGTTAAGTTAGGGCAGAAATGTACGATTATGATGTACGGACCCACCGGTGCCGGCAAGAGCCATACCATGTTTGGCTGTGCGAAGCAGCCCGGCATTGTCTATCGATCGTTGAAGGACATTTTGGGCGACGGCGAAACTGAAGAGGCTGCTGTCGCCGGCGAGCGTGGCGTTGGGATGTTTGTACAGGTGACCGTGCTGGAGATTTATAACGAAGAAATATACGATCTTCTTTCCAGTAATTCTGGTGGCGGGCTAGGGCTTGGCTGGCCTAAGGGCAGTGCCTCGAAGGTAAATTTTTCAGAAGCCCTAAATTTCTTGTCTATTGATCTCTGTACTTTCATGTGAAGAGTTGGTCTTGATAGTTACACCCGTTTGGATAGACATTTGGTTTTTGAAAATTGAGCTTGTGAACACTAGGTTTACAATACTAAGCTCTTCTTTGATTTTTTATATGTTGCACTTTCTTGTACCCAAGTTTTCCATAAACAATCCAAGTTTTGAATTATGATAAAAAGTTTTTGTTTTTGGAATTTGACTATATACACTCTAATATACATTAAGAGAGATCAAAATCACTAAAAGGAAATGATGAGAAAAGAACATAAATTTCTACAAAACCAAATAGTTATGGGCCAAAGAAATGAGATCTGTTTTGCTTGATTGGATTGATCTGGCTTGGACTGTGTTCTTGAGGGATTGAAAGTTACAAACTATTTTGTTGATGCAGGTTAAGTTGGAGGTGATGGGGAAGAAGGCAAAGAATGCTACTTATATATCTGGGATTGAAGCAGGGAAGATTTCCAAGGAGATTCAGAAAGTGGAGAAAAGAAGAATTGTTAAAAGTACACTCTGTAATGAGAGAAGCTCCAGAAGCCATTGCATGGTATTTTCAAGGTTTTGTACTGTTTGCTTAATCTAGATGAAGATTGTTTTAGTTATCCTTTGGATTCTTTCAGATAATCCTTGACGTGCCAATGGTTGGTGGTCGCCTAATGCTCGTCGATATGGCTGGTTCTGAAAATATAGAGCAAGCTGGGCAAGTTGGATTGGAAGCAAAAATGCAGGTGAAAATTGTTTTAACCGCAGTCCCAAACCAACCCCCCCCGTGCATTTTTAACAAGTAAACATTTTGCTTCTCATAACCACAGACAGCTAAGATTAATCAAGGTAACATTGCACTGAAAAGAGTGGTCGAATCTATTGCCAATGGTGATTCTCATGTGCCTTTTAGAGACAGTAAATTGACTATGCTTCTGCAGGTAGTGTCTTCTTCCCCTCAGTGAAACTGGTGCTTAGAATTCTTTTTTGTTTTGGCCAGATTGTGATTATAAGATTGATTTGATTAATCATATCCTTCTGTCCAGGATTCGTTTGAGGATGATAAATCCAAAATTTTGATGATTCTATGTGCCAGTCCTGATCCAAAGGAACTACATAAGACAATATGTACTCTTGAATATGGTGCAAAAGCTAAATGCATTGTTCGTGGTCCGCATACGCCAACAAAGGATAAGTGCGGTGCTGATGATTCTGCTTCTTCTGTTATTTTGGGATCGAAAATTGCAGCCATGGATGATTTCATCTTCAAGTTACAGAAGGAGAACAAACTAAAAGAGAAAGAGCGAAATGAGGCACATAAGGAGCTCATGAAGAAAGAAGAAGAGGTAGCACAACTGAGAGCTAAGCTTGAGCTAGCAGGGTCAAGAGGATTGGGTGTGAGTGAGGAAGAGATCAATTCGAAGGTGAACGAAAGAACCCAACTTTTGAAACTTGAATTGGAGAGAAAGCTGGACGAGTGCCATAGAATGGCCAGTGAATTTGTTGAATTGGAAAGGAGAAGAATGGAAGAGAGGATACTACAGCAGCAACAAGAAGTCGAGATGTTGAGACAGCGATTGGAAGAGATCGAATCCGAGCTATTGAAGTCAAGAGATGCAAATGCAACAAGCAATGATGTAAACAGATCAAGGGACATGGATGGCTGCAGGCTTGCTAGAAGGCTCTTAGGAGCTTATGCAAGTGCAGATGCAGGGATGGTGAAGTCCATGGACTTGGACATGGACGATCAAGAACCTATTCGTGAAGTCAAACTCATCGGCGGTGTGGCTTATCAACCAACTACTGACAACAGCATCCAAAACCTACTAGACGAGGTGAACGAAACAGTTGATCATGACGTGTTTTCGTCGCGGTTTGGGGACAGAGATAGGGTATGCTTGAGTACCGTATTTGAGGAAGAAGAAGCAGAGGAGGAAGAGAAGGAAGTAATAGAAGAAAAAAGAGTAGTGAGCACCGCCGAAGAACTAGCCGAACCGGCACCTAATGTTATGAATAAAAGTCAGAACAAAGATGATTTTCTCAAGGAGAGATCAGATATCGGCATCAGATCGATAAACGACAGCGAGAACACAAAGGACACAGCATTCTCAAGAAAATTGAGAATACAAAATATATTTACTCTTTGTGGAAACCAAAGAGAGCTTTCACAACAAATTGTCCCAATGTCTGATGCTGATAATCAGAACCCATCTCCATTGAAGTCAATCGAGCAAGTTCAGAAGCTAGCACCAGATAATTACAGTCAAATTCTATCAGATCTGACGGTAACATAATTTTTAAAACAATTTCTTGTTGCAATTTTATCCATCATGATTTTTTTTTTTTATATTATGTTTCAGAACCAGAATGGATATGTAGTAGCAGAAAATGAAGAGACAATGCAGCCTATAAAGCTATCTGTAAAGGGTGGATTTAGCAGCCCATGTGTTGTACCATTGAGTCCAATTCCATTGGGTTTAAAGGAGAACAAGCTACCAGCCACACCGGGCGTCGTATTGCAGCAAGGCGACGTCCTATCGCCGAGGCTCAGTTCCACACCGTTCATCACTGTAAGAAAACACTGAGGGGGGTGGAAAGGCAAGAAGAAGATGAACATAGATGAACAGAGATGAACATACTCGTGTTGAACTCTGAAGTTTGTTAATGGATTTACTTAGTATGTACTAGAAATTGCCATTTGTTGTGCTTGAGTGAGTATATACAGAGATGAACACATACTCATTGTGTTGAGCTTTGAGGTTGTTAATGGATTCTCTAAATCTGTACTAGAAATTGCCATAGTACTGATCTTATTAAATTAATTCATATGATTTTTCAAAAAGAAAGAAGAAAACACTGGCAACTTATTCATTCATATGCAAAATGCATATGATCAAGTTTTAGGCCCCTTTTAACTGGAATTAAAAATACACTACGGTAGTGTTTGGATGAATAATTGTAGAGTAATTATTTTGAGCAGTTAAAAATGAAGGATTATTTTCGATTGTTTTAAAGTAATAATTCGTTTGTATAAGATGTTTAAATAGTGATTATAAAAACTTCTTTTTAATAGCTCTATTAAAAAAAGTTAAACTTGGGTAGAAGTTGTATCACAATTTTTTTTTTCTAATCAATTTTTTTGTAACCTTTCAAAATCATAAAATTACACTTTTTAGGGCACCTTCTCAAACTAGAAAATATGTTTGGCATGTCACACATTTTCTAAGATTATACACAAGAATAGCTACATGAATAGCCATTAAATTAGGCCAACTATTCATATATGTTGTTGATATGCACTGTTTATTAAATGCCCAATGTAGAATAAGTTTTTCTTTTTTTCCCTAAAAGTGATATCAAAGCATACTCATGAGCCCTTTAAAATATATGGATTAAACTTTGTGTCTGTTCATGTTTGTACTGTCATTAACGTCTAACAATTCACTTCTTGCCGAAAGGAGCAAATGTGTCTTATTTCATTATATATATATATATATATATATATATATATTGAGATTATATCAGCCAATCATAGGTAGCTTTGGCTATTTCTAGATTATAATTTAGATTAGATTGAAATTGCATATTAATCTAATTGTAAAGTTTATATATGTGTGTTAATGAATATTAAATGATTTATCTAAAAAAATAAAATAAAGGGATACTATTGTCTTCCTTAAAAAAAGAGGCACTATTATAATACAGCCCTTAAATTAGGTTTATGTCACAAAATACAGGCTTTCAATTTGGGCCTAACCATCATTCCAAGGCCCAACATCTTTCAGCCCAAATCGCTAAATGAAGCCCAATTCATTCTCGAGTTAGATAGGTTCCTATAAAAACGCATTGGAATAACTCGGGCTCATCTCCATCGCGCCGCTCCTCGTTGCAAACCCTAAACTTAGCCGCGAGAATGGTGAGTTTTTCTCTGTACATTGCAACATCTCCTCTTCCTCTCAACTTTACCTTCCTCTTTCATCACTTCAATCTGTTCATTTTGGTATTTCTGTGTGGTTGTTTAGCCGTTCAAGAGGTATGTCGAGATCGGAAGGGTTGCCCTTGTCAACTACGGTGAAGACTATGGAAAGCTCGTTGTCATCGTTGATGTTATCGACCAGAATCGGGTAGGAATTACTGTTGCAACTTGTTCTACCTTTCTAAGTGGTACTCTACTGTTTTTGTTAGCAATGATAAGAATAGGAGTTTTAGTTTTCTTGTTTTCTGATAGCTAGATTGAAGTACAGTAATACACCGTTGATTCTTTGGAAGCTAGGTTTTGCCTGAAATTGCAACACTATACTCGTATAATTGGATTTGGTGCCGAAACTGCTAAATATTGTAATGTTTATGTTTCAGTTCTAAGCCTTTATCTTTGAATGAGTGAATTTTTGTATTTAGATAGGTCATTTTTCACTAAGATCTTGGAGTTTATTGATTATTCCACCATCAACTTCTTGTTTTGTTGCTTCTTCTCATTATTTATATTTTTCAATATGTTGTAGTTTTGCAAACATGCACTTCACTTAGTCACTTATTTGCATTCGATTTTTTTATCTCACTGACTAATTTCTTCAAGGGATCTTTTATTGGTTAAATTTTGCGTTACTAAATTTGTGTTTTTCCAGGCTTTGGTGGATGCCCCTGACATGGAGAGATCTCAAATGAATTTTAAGAGACTCTCACTGACAGATATCAAAATTGAAATCAAGAGGGTTCCTAAGAAGAAGGAACTGATGGAAGCCATGACAGCCGCGGGTATATTCCATTTCTCATGAGTGCTCACTTTTGATGGGGTTTTTTTGGCTTTCTGAATTGTTTTTGTACTGTACCAGATGTTCAAAAGAAATGGGATAATAGCTCTTGGGGCAGAAAATTGATTGTTAAGAAGAAACGAGCCTCACTCAACGACTTTGACCGGTTCAAGCTGATGTTGGCTAAGATTAAGGTTTGTTCTGAATGCCTTTGTTTTCATTTTCTTGCCTGTTAACTACGATTTACCACTTTTTTTTTTCAATACAAGTGATCTCATTTGAATTTATGGTTTTTGATTATGTAGAGGGCTGGATTGGTGAGGCAAGAGCTTTCCAAGTTGAAGAAGTCTGAGGCGTGAAGGTTCATTTTTCGACTGGTTTTGCCGTTTTCTGTCAACTCATTAGCTTATATAGGTCATTGATTATATTTCGAACATTTTTGTAGCTGAATTATTACCTTTAAGTCCCCCTCCCATTTCAAATCTCTTATGACGCCAGTTTCTTATTTGGATTACAGTTGTTACAACTTTTTGCTACCTATTTAAAAGGTTTTCGAGTTTAATTGGCTTGAATTAAAGACTGGTTTTTCATATGTTTGAGAATGTGTCACAAGACAGGTGAGTTATTGCGAGTCATGTTCAAGATTTTGCTCATGTGATTTGTAGTGTGGTTAATATTGTCTATCTATAACTTTATCTGTATTTACTATTTGGTTTGATAGCTTGGGGTCTCCGTTCTTCCATTTGTTGTTGGATTGATAAATATGGTAGAAGTTTCTCAGTATTGGTCTAATCAAATGGAAGGTAGAAAAGCTTTTAATCAATTGTTTGGTTTTGGTGTCTTGAGGATGTGTTTGTTATAAGTAGTTAAGTGTTGAGTTGAGTCAAGAGCACTATGTGAATTGATATTAGTAATGATTGGAGTGTTAATTATTTGTTTAGAAATTAGTGTTTGTATTACTTGAGGGTTAAATATTTCGGTTGATGTAAGAAATATCTTTTATTTATTTTTTTTGAAAAAATATACCAAAGAAATATTTTCTATTTATTTTTTTGAAAAAATATACCAAAGAAATATTTTCTATTTCTTTTTTTGAATAAATATACCAAAGAAATATTTTCTATTAGGCCTTATTTTTTATAATAAAGTTGAAATACCAATATCTTCTCCTAATTTTAAATTCATGCAATGTGAGCATATTTCTAAAATTTATTAAATATAATAATAAAATTTAAAGATGAGATGCAATAAAGTTATTTTACATTAGTTTGAGAAAGATTATGGTATATAAGTGAAGACAATCATATCATTGATATGAGTTATTTTGGATGAAATAAAAAACAAAGTCATAAAATTATATGTTTAAGTGAACAATATTGAGTATGATTGTTATCCTTATTCTTTGGTATATTTCAATTTGTTTTTATTAAAAAAAAAAATCAAATATAGCAAATAATGTTTTGATTAAGTTATTATTATTTTTTTTTTTAAGATTACAATTATTGGATAGGAAAATGAACTCATAACCACATGATCTTAAGTGTACAATAATATTGCAATCGATTCAATCAAAACTACAAAACTGAACTAATTATGAAATTAATGGTTTCAAAAAAAGTAAAGGCTTCGACCAAGTAAGAGATATGTGACACAGCAATCCGCACAAACAGGCAAGTATTTGTTGACTATTCTATAAAATGGGGATACTACTTCAGAATTGATGCTCAATTATCGGCATA
Organism: Cyclanthera cordifolia; assembly: GCA_037832605.1. Lineage (NCBI taxonomy): Eukaryota > Viridiplantae > Streptophyta > Magnoliopsida > Cucurbitales > Cucurbitaceae > Cyclanthera > Cyclanthera cordifolia. Next base: position 4,633,423 of record JBBMEG010000020.1, on the reverse strand, counting down.
ACAGAAGTACCTATTTCAGATTCATTATCGTACATCGGCTCGGTGATCAAATAAGCACATTCGAGAACGATGGCCTCCGAGCTCTCTTCTCTAACAACCATTTAGACAATAAAGGAAACAATGGTGTACGGTATGAGATACAGATTTTTCCAAGAGATGTTCCTCCATTCATTTACTAGTTTAAGATGCAGCATTTTCTTTCATTTTGTGGTCATGGCTGCAACCAGCTAGACAGTAGATCAAATTATGCATAACTTGAAACTTGGCTTTCATTTCATACACCATAATGGATACTATAGGGAAATTCATGACCGGAACAACTATTTTAAAAATATACCATGAACATACTGAATTTTGTATATCTAGTTACAGTTTAAGTAAAAGAATGAAAAAACAAACCAGGCTTGCACCGCGCATTGCAAAACACAAGCTTGAACTTGATGGCTCCTCAACTATACATATTTAACATCACCTTAAACTCTGTCATGTTATGCGATTCACTTTTCACTATTCTTGCTTCGGAAAGATGATAGCAGGGAAAATGAACGAGAAGCTGTGGCAAGAGCAAAAAATACATTTGATATTATCATAATGATTTTAGAAGATGAAGATAAAAAAGAGAAAAATAGAAACATGTGGGATCTCTGAAAATACTTACATTTCTGGGTTTTGCTGGCAGTGGCGGTTTCGTCTTGAGAAATCAGATTTTTCAGGGTAGGAGCTGATGGCAGCAAACAAAAGGGGAACACAAAGGTAGTAAGCATACAAAGCAAAGTTGACAAAAGAATACACATGAAACATTTAGTCATATTCTTGTCGAACATGAACTTTGCATCATCCAACATAATAGTTAGTTCGAGTGATAACTGACTTCTGATTAGTGGTAAAGTTCGCCATATTTCTGTCTGTTTAAAAAGTACATATGACTCAGCTAAATAAGTTTCAATTCATGATGAAATGTTGCCAATCATTAAAAAGTTAAAACAATGCTATCATCATAATTCTTAAATTCAGCAGCAGCATCTTCTTTAGAGTTTAGACTCTCAAGTTCAGTCATCTGCTCAACATATATCAAGCAACTAAAAATGTGATATATAAGTATGTTACCTTCATTGTGAGAAGTGGTATTTGTCCCAACTTCATTGGCTTCAGAATCGTTTGCGCTGAAATTATCCGATTCATCATTATGCTCATCAGTACCTGTTCTATGATTCTTTTTCCCAAACTTCAATAATTGTCTGAGACCTTTCGATGACTTTTTTACCTCTGGTTTCTCCGATGCTTCAGAAATCTTTTCCAATTGTGCATTTCCATAATCAGAAACATATGCCACAGCAGTTTTAGAGCCTGATACTGCACTCCCCAAATCTGGTGGGGTTGCTCTTTCATACAGCGAAAAACGTGTGCAAGGAACTTCAAAAGAAGAAACACGAGCGTGTGGAGCCTTAAATAATTTTTCAGTCGAGCCAGGAGATGAATACTTCTGTACTTCCTGATCCGCACCATCTGCTGTCACCTGAACAAAGAAGGTTTGTTTATAGGGTAATCAAGGAAACTCGGCATCAACGTCCAATAAAAAAATAACAAACAAAGACCCCAAGGCCCTATTTGAAAAACATTTGGTTTTTTAATATAGGTTTTTTTAATATCTAAATTCTGACCAAATTTTGAAACCAAAAAAAGTTTGGAAGCTACTTTTTTTTAGTTTCTAAATTTTAGTCTGATTTTTAAAAATGTAGGTAAAACTTAGATATCAAAACAAGGACAAAAAATAAAATGGTTATCAAACGGGACTTGAACTTTTCAAGAAGCCATGATAATGAAATGCATCTAAGTCCAGGAAAAGAATCAAGGATGCTTCTTAAGTCAATAAACAGACATTAGGAAAGATTAAGGATTGGGAAACAGAGACATTAAATATACCAATTTAAGCACTCCATGATGGTGCTATTTTGAGATATGAACAAAAAATATAATCAAATGAAATCTTTTCGAAGCACATTTTGGCTTGTTGAATTGTAACAGTAGCCAACCAGAGCAATAGCTCAATGGCATAACTCATAAGTATATCCCATGAACCAAGAGGATTACAAATCTCCCACCCCAATAGCTCAATAGCATATATAACAACAATGTTACTGCATATCACCCATGAATCGGGAGTAGGTATGGTCTTACAAGAAACTGTTCTTCTATTTCATGTACGTTTTGGGGGCACTCTCATGCAATAATAGAAATCATGGAAAAATAATAATGGTAAATTATCTCCAATTCTAATAACTATAATTTTTCTTTGAACTACTATATGAAATCAGAGAGAGAGAAGTGCAATTGCAATCTGCTGCATTCCACCTACAACCAATGCTAATGAATATGATAAGAGTTCAAATTGTTCTGTGAGGATCACCCTATTCAAAGAATTCTCTGATAAAATTTCCACATTTGAAGTAGCATCATACCTCATGAGAACTCATATGACCATGGGCGTGATGCTTGATGGGTTCTTTATTGACACCCGACACTTTAATTTTGGAATTAAGAGCCTTCGGCACAGAAAATTCTGGTGGGACACAAGATTTTCCCTCCATTTTAGGCTTACTAAATGTTCTTTGATTGCAAATATTTTCAGAAGCAGGCCCAGTACGAATGGAGGGCATCTCACATTCTAGCATTACGACAGTCTTCTCAACAACAGGGTTGTCGTCCAATTCACTATGATGTGAGACTTTGGCAGTGTTTCTTTCAGTGGAAGCACTAGCACCAACAGAAATTGAAGAACAATTCACACTGTGCGCTGTTTCTTTTGCTATTGAGTTGCCAATAGTAGCACCAGGTCCCTTGGGTGTTCTAATTTTAAGTTCAGGAAGAGTTGCAGCCTTGCTTTTATCTAAGTTCACTATAGCAGATATCTTCTTTTTGGTTTCAGCCTCATTAGGTATCTTTCTTTTGCTCTCATTCTCATTAGTTACTTTGACCTTTAAGGCAGGCGTTATGGTCCGTGCCTTGATACTAGAAGAAGCATGATCACCGATACTCATTTTTGGCTCTGATAATCTTCTAATACGTGCCATAGACACTTTTTTGTCATTTGAAGCATCACCGTTCTCTTTCTTTAGCTTACCTAATGAAGGTACAGATTGACTTAACCGGTTTCCAGCTGGGTGATTTCTGCCATTCAATCTGCTGAGTTTTGCGCCTTTGTTGGAATCACTGGAAGCAATTGAAGTTGTTCTGATAGGGAACCTTTGCAGAGGAGATGATGGTCCTGGATCTGAATCACTAAATTTTGATCCTTTCTGAGAGTTTGGTGACATTTTAGTTGGAAGTAGCTTTCTAGTTTGCTGAGAGGGCAATGATGACTGAGCAGTGTTACTATTACCCCTTGCAGCAATTCTTTTCTGCCTCTCTAGCTTCAAAGTTTCTATTCTTTTTATTGCTTCCTCCTCCTGGATAGAAAAAAAACCAGGAATATTTTAGAATAATTTACATAACCGGAACAAATGAACCAGGGAGAAAAAGGATTCTGCAACTAGAGACATGACTATCAAGAAAATTAATATATATGCCAAATAAATAGTTGCCGCATCACTTAAGTTGCCATATGGCCCATATCACTTAACAACTAAAGATTTAGGGTTTGCTTTAATGTGGTTGTGAAAAAGAAGACAGTATACCTTCTCCTTCTTCAATTTCTGGAGATCAGCTTTATAAGTTCTTAGCTTTTCAGCCCGTGCTCTTGCTTCATCCAAAGGACTCAACTTAGAAGGCTTTCCCTTCCTTATTGGCCCTCCACTTTTTCTATCTGGAGTAATTTTTGGCTTTCGATCCTTGTCCAATCTTTTAGTCCCTTGTTTAACACCATTTACCACTTGCTTCTTTTTATCCAAAGTTGGTACACGCCCAGCATGGACTTGCGTTCCATATTCTAAAGCAGGATCATAACCAGCAGATTCATTTTCTGTTTCACGCTTTGGCATCAGATTCAGTACATCTGGCTCATAGGTAGCAACTCTATTGGATGTGTTCTCTGCCTTGTGATTTGAAGATGATAACTCAGAATCCATGTCAACAGCACTTCTACCTGCCTTTCCAACTGCATCCATTGATATCGATCTCAATGGAAGTATGTAAGAATCGCCATTCAAACTATTTGAAGAATTTTTATCATAAATAATATTTTTATTATCTAAGCCATTTATAGCTAATGGATCCAAGTGGGCGTTAGAGCGAGTTTGACATTTTTGTCCACAAATCATAAAATCATCAGAACCAGATCTCCTGTAGACATTTCTTCCTCCATCTAGTTCGGTAGCCTGCACATTCAAATGCCCATCACCAGATAGACTATCCCTTCTGGAAGTTAATAACTCATCATTTGATGCCCTAGACATGCGGCTGATTCTTCCACCATCTCTATCACTACCTGCAGCACCATTTTCTTGGATTTTATCTCTGTTCCACCCTTGAGCAACTAATGGATCGTCACCAACTTTATTTTGTCGCTTTTTCTGTTTTGTTTCTCTCTCCATGGTGAACAGGCTTTCATCAGCATGATGTTTGTCATCATTGGCATCTCGAAGTAAAAGGTTTTGGAATGCCTGCCAATGTCCTTCTGCTTCTGGTGAAACAGTTTTTGCGGGAGCGTTCGATTGATCCCCAAAATTTAGATGCTTACCTTTGCTCCTTGATGATCTATTAGACTTCCTCTGTTTAATTTCTGGAATAATACCATGTGAATCTTCATCTTCGCTTTCAGATGGTGAACCTGTTTCACTGCCTGATGAGTTATGTCTCTTTGATGCAATGTAGTTGATGTTGCGGATGACAACCACACCTGATTTCTTATTTCCTAATCGACCAGCTTTTGTCAGATCTTCTGAATCTTCGTCCTCTGTTTTTGCATCATTGGGTACTCTTGTTTTTGAGGCATTTGCCTCACATGTTTCCTCTTCAATGGAGTTATCTCCACTTTCCTTGGAATGCCTTCTGCGTCCCACTCTTTTACCGTCACCAAGTCTAGAATTCTCTGTTACTGGATAATGTGGATGAATGAAAGGGCTACTTCCTGCATAGTTATGATAGTAAGGCATTCCTTGCATGGGATATCCTTGAAGGACGGGTAAAGCACCTGGAGGAGAATTGATGGGCCAGGGAGGGTACATATGAGGAGGATACTGCCCTTGAACTTGGTGGCCAGATGGTGACTGGTAGATCATAGGAGAATTTCCATCTAGGCAAATGAGTGAACAAAAAATCCTTAAAACCCAAAATTGAAGAGTAAGAGCAGCATTCTTTTTAAGGCACATAGTATATGAAGTAATTCTAAGTGCTTAGTGTTAAATCATATTAAATCACCCATCAACCTAAAAGATTAAGGTCATGGGTTTTGGAGTAAATTTAATTATATCATGAACATTCTAAGTCTACAACAATATATGATGTAAAATGAACATTCTAAGTCTACGACAATAACTTGGAAGATTCATTTTAAGAGACATTTTTCAACCAAAATCGGTCAGATTTCTAATATTATCACATCCCACCTGAACTTGCATTCCCTGTATTTGATGGAGACGGTTCATTTTGAGATCCAGACCACAATTCTCCAGATTCTCTCTGCTTATCAGTCATACTAGCAAGTATAATGCCTGATGTACTCATGGAAGGGGAGAAGTCTGGCCGGCTGGCTAGTGCTTCTGCTGCTTCAACTTCAAGCCATTGGCCATTTTCATGCTTTCTTTTCCATAGTTCTTTGAATTTTACACATGCATCCCTGATTTTTTTTTTTTTTTTTTTAATGCCGCAAATAAATCACATTAGGAAACTACAGGAAAAATGATATATACATTATCACAACGATTTTTATACAGCTATATGAAACTCTACATACATCAACCGTGAAGCTCCAAAGCTGTTAGAAAATAAAATCAATGTTGGCATCTGATCAATGTCAAAACCAGCAGCAACAGCACGAGCAAAAGCCATCCCTTGCTCCTTTTGCAGCATAGCTTTACGTGTCTCCAGGACTCTCAGAAGTTGAGCTCTAAAAGAGATTCAATGAAATTTTAAGTACTCAGCAGCAAAAGTCAAACTTCACTAGATAATTGCCCTTAACTAAACGAAATGGCTAATCCCCAGACCGACACCAGACATACTTTAATTTTTTTTATTTACTTGCAAATGTATTATTATTTGTACACGTTTTAGAAAGGAAAAGAATAATAAAAAAGGGAATTCGACTCAAAGTAATTTGATAACACGATGCAGTGGGAGCAGCTTTGTATCTCTGATGTGGAAATGAAGAAACGCAAAATTGAGAAGAAATCTCCCAACTGTGATCGGTCCGTTCTGTGCAAGGTATTGGTGAAAAAAGAAGTTTGAAAGATAAGATATAATTCTCTGATTGCAATGATTTATGTGATATTAGTTATAGTCATTACATCTAGGCATGACATGCAATAGGCAGATAAAGTACGTATACATATTAGTAGTCAAGATTAAAATGAGATTTCCCATCGTTCACTAGAGTAAAACTTATTGCAAAACGATTTAGGTTAGAGAACACAATTGTCAATCACTAGAGATGTTATGTACTTTGAGTTCCCCTCTGACACTGTATGTGTATTGGTCTCCGGTGAGTTCGCATCTGGCTGTCAGATTTTTAAACAAAGGAAATTAAAATAAAGAACTGAAAATGGTTTAAACAGCAGATTTGAATACCACTTACCTTGAATAAAACAATTGCCTTCTCCTTGTTGCCATCCAGAAGAGACGTGCTTGCTGTTAAAAAAAACCAGTGTCTTCATTAATCAATTGAACTCTTAAAAATTGAAGTATCTAAGGAACATAAATATGACTTAGTTACCCAAACTTTCGCTTCATATTCAAAAACATTATGAAAAAGAAGATGGAGCAAAACAGAAAAGCCCCACATTTTCCCTTCCAAAAAAGTAAACACAAATTAAAAGGTACAAATCAACAAAAATCCTATAAATAGACTTAAAATGTTTGAATAATTCCTAAAGAATAAGGAGAAATTACTATATTTTAATTATCCAAGACCGTGAGACTGATAGAACGACCTAAAATAAATTGATTGTTGTTTGATGGTTTGTTCCCCTACACTGATTGAGATAATTAATCGGTGCTGATCTTTCTATTGTAAGAGTGCTACACCACACATATTCCCCGAACCCATGTTTCCTTTTTGTGTTGTTGCTCATCTTCACCAACATGTTTTACCGATGTTGTCGCCACCAAGTCTATGTCAAAAACTACTGTCTCATTTCCATAGAGCATTGCTGGTCCTTATCTGCATTTTCTCTATCGAGCATGAAGACGTGAATTTTCATTCTATGACGACGTCTTCAGCTCGATCACTGTTCCGATCTTATGGGCATCCTGACAAGGAATTATTCGGTGACTTACCTTCCTTTGTCACCTAACATATTGACTCTCAAGCCTCGACCAACAATATTGGTTATTTGGGGCTCGTATACCTTTTTGTTCCTATGTTTTTAATTGCCCTCTATATCGCCATGTATTTTTCAGCCTCCCTTTCCTCTCTTACCTTTATAATTTGCTTGTTTCGATAGATCTTTGTAACACTTATACATATCAATGAAATTATTTTCATTTCCTATAAAAAAATAATAATAATACAAAATTTGGCCTTCTTCCTTTCCAACCGATTCTATTTATAAGAAAACTCTCCCAAAAAACTTCTTAACTAACTAACATACCCCTAGTATCTAATGGCATGCCTATCAGATATCAACTCAAATGAAAACTAATCTACGTTAAGAAAATGAAAAAGAATATTCTATAGGCCTCCACAGATTTTAGTACCTTCGGTGATGCTTTCTGTAGGCTTTGCAGGTACTTGCTTCTCATCTATCTGTTAAATGAAAATGGATTGAAAGAAGGATCTTTTGTGTCAAAGTGATGTGTGTTACATACAACTATGCTAGAATACACTTACAACATTTGGCCCCATGTCATTGTTGCCCTGAATCACAATTGCCTCCTCAATCTGTAAGATCTCTGATTCAATAGTGTACACCCTTTCCAAGATTTCAGGGGTACTTACAAATCGGACAAACCTAAAGGTGGCAATTTATCAGATATGGAAATCAACTAACATGAATTGCCCAGAAAACTAAATACTAGTGCAAAGTAACACATGACCGTCCTTAGGGCAACATAGGAAAATTTTTAAATTTGACTTCAATTTTTTTAAACAAAATGTATTTTTACTATTTCATTTGACATTCATTTATATTTATTTTGGATTTCATTATGAAACTTTTGTTGATTTTAACATGTGCTAAGCGAAATTTGGGGCTATGTAGAAACTGGGACCCTATAAAACTACAAAGCTGAAGGAAATCGCTTCATTTTTTTTTTGTATGCCTTAGATCGGCAGTGGCATTGCAGTAACAGGCTATTAGCAATTCAGTACGAGGAAATTATAATTTACAATGGTCGTTACTAGCTAGCACCTAATATGGCACATTTATATTGATTCATGAGGCAGAGATAAAAACTATGAATAGAAAGACATTCTTATTGAGAGTAATTTTGATGAATATTCATGAATAGGAAAGATGTATGTTCATAATATCAAATACAACCTCGCCATGGTACTCTTTGTGAACCATGTTCTATCACTGCGAGGGTCTGGCTCCAGAATAATGGAATAACCACCTCTGGCCATCTGTTCTTGTGCAGTCTTCAAATGGGTAAGAAAAGGAGTTAATAAACCTGAAGCTATCTTCTCAGACTTCCCATTTGAAGTTATAATCAAATCACACCTGAGATAGGTGAGTGAGAGAAAGAGAGATGGTTAGCTATCAACGACTATCCATAAAATAGAAGTTATATCCCAATTTCTAAAGTATAACAATGTTCAACGACTCGATTCTTACTTTCTGCATAAAGAAGGCATAAGAAGAAAAAGCATACAACCTTAACAAATAAATCCTTAATTTTAAAAAGATATACTAAGAAATCAAAAACTCGAAGAAAATGGTGACAGTAGGCCAGAATGTTAACAAAATCTAACAAAATAAACGAAACGGATAATATTCACCAAGAACTAATCGAAGTGATAATCAAAAGAAGCTAATACGCTAAAACCACGAATGATCTTTTTTCGAAACCGTCCACGAATTATCTTCTAAAACTAAACGCGGCATAGAAGATCGCATGAAACAAATTTCATCGGAACGATTGGCAAGAAATCAAAAGCAAGTCCTCGATTATAATTCGTCAAACATCGGCTAAAAATAGCAAAGTAACTCATATAATAAGAAAAAGAACATAAACCTGGTTCGAGTAGGGGTGAGCTGAAACGTAGCCGAATCAAGCCTAGTTGAAGACTTCATTGCTGCAACAGAAAACAATCAGAACAGAAAAAATAAACAAGCAAAATATAAAAACGAACGAATTAGCCTTACAAGTGAGATCAGAACAACAAAAAGAAGAAAGAAACCGAATCTGCGAAAAAACGGAACACACCGTAAAACTGATAGGCAAGACAGTGCCGCCAAAAGCTGAGCTCGAAACTCTATGCAAAAGGCTGGAGAAGAAACCTAAGGAAGGAAAGGTCATTTAGCTCTAAAGATGAGCTTTAATGGAAGCTGCTGCCATGAGAGAGAGAGAGAGAGAGAGAGAGCTGCAGCAGCAGGGTAAGAATCCAAGAGCAAGAGAGGAAAGAGAGTGCAACTTCTTGGGTGGGCTGAATGGGAAAATTGAGTGAAGAAGAGGGGTAAATTTGGAAAACAGATTAAAGTTAAGAAACAACGGCATGGACAATATTCTGCCGGTACGCGTCACACGTGGAGCCGGTAAAATTACGAGAGTTTTCTTTTATAAACTTATTTAGAAATCTTAAATAATTAAGAATGATTTTACTTAATTATCACTAAACAATCAAAACAATGGGTCATCGACCATTTTGATTAAAATTATGTTAGTTAATGTGGGGACATCTCACTAATTTATCTGGACGCCCACCTCTTTTTTTTTTTTTTTTTTGGAGGAGAGAATTAATGATGAAAGGTATGTATCTTAAAAATAATGTCTTATCTACTTTCTCATAATAATTTCTTAAAATATTATAAAAGTAATAACAATTTGAAGAGAAACTACCTCCTAATCAAATATAATTCAATTCAGTTATATA
>JBBMEG010000020.1:4602913-4623137 GCA_037832605.1 Cyclanthera cordifolia | reverse complement strand
TATAATCCTATAATATCTAGATACAATCTTAACCAACCTAACAACCTAAATATAATCCTATAATTTATTCTAACAGTTTTGAATGACTTGCTATCTGATGGGTATGGTCCAATTTAGATAGTGTGGGAATGTGAAATAAATTTTGATGGAGTCGGAGCAGTTAGTATAGTGTTAGAAGTATTAACCCTATAAGAATATGTTTAAGGGCTAGGATGTATTGAGTTCATGTGTTTAAGACACGTGATATAACTTAATGACATCGTTTTACTTGTGAAACTTAAGCAATGTTTAACATTTTATTAGTGTGTGATGGAAATGAGTTAAGGCTTAAATGAACTAAGATCTCATTAAAGTCGAATGGTCTATGCAAAGGTGGTATATGATATGATCGTCTTGAACTCTATGTCTATTCATGTTATGAATATGTATTACTTCTAGTGAAGAATGTTAGGCGGAGTAGTTTGTGGTGTTACAAACTTGTATGTGTAAGAGATATTTATGTCAAGGTATACCACTAAGATTTGTAGCTGGTTATGGAAAATTTCAAGGACAAAAGTTCTTTTTAGAGCGGAAGAGTTGAAATACCTTAAAGAAAAGAAAGGTCAAGTTAAATGTTGACCAAGTTTGAGGGGCTTCTTTTTTGTTCGGAACAAAGCAACGTTGTAGGGGTATGACGTATGATCGCTGACTCATGCTTCAACGGGGTGGTTTTTGTTTTTAAAGGAAATGGCGTCGTCTCGCTCTTCTTTTATTTTCGATTCATGATGATGATGTCATTCTAAGTGGTGATCATCTGCAGGTCCTGAGAGCTCAAAGCTCGAATGTTCGGTGATGCGTGCATTTAACCTTGAATTGGAGGTAAGTAGCTATATTTCTATGTTATCTACATTCTTATTTGTTGTATGAATATACAGAAAATAAGTGTGAGCTATTAGTTTTGTTGCACTCTTTTAAAGTGATGTGTGACTTGTTAGTGGTGCTTTATCATCTCTTTGAGAGATGTATGAGTTGTTATTGAGTTCCACTCTTATAAGGGTACAATGTGTTTCTAGCAGTGTCTAACTCCATTAAGAGTGCAATGTGAGGTGCTAGTGATGTTTCACTTCTTTGGGAGTGCAAGGTGAGTTGGTAAAGAGGTTTCACTCATTTTAGGGTGCATGATGAGTTTCTAATGATGTTTCACTTCTTTGAGAGTAGAGAGTGAGTTTCTATCGGTGTTTGATGTTTCACTTCTTTGAGAGTAGAGGGTGAGTTTCTATCGGTGTTTAGCTTCTTTAAGAGTGCATGATGAGTTTTAAGGCTGTTTCACTTCTTTTAGAGTGCAGGGTGAATTGCTAATGTTGTTTCACTTCTTTAACAGCGCAAGGTGAGTTGCAAGAGTTGCTTCACTCTTTTGAGTGTGCAAGGTAAGTTGCTAGCGGGGTTTCACTCCTTTGAGAGTGCAAGATGAGTTGTAAATGATCTTTCACTCTTTTAAGGGTACATGGTGAGTTGCAAGTTATGTTTCATTCATTAGATAGTGCAGAGTGATCTATTAGTTATACTTCACTTGTTAAGAGTGTAGCCATACTTGTGAGTTAAAAATAATATAATGTACTTGAGTGATATAGGATTGTTTAAGGTGTTAGTTAAAGCATGTTTGAATATTGTATTATGAGTTAAGGCGTGAATGAATGATTATTTGATTTGTCTTATTAAGTGATGTAACAACCCGAAGTTTTCAAGCTTTAAATCAAAATTCTAATTTAAAATAAATTGAGTAGTTGTTAAAAAAGACATTGGTTATTATTCAGAAGGTTTATTAAGGGTTATAAAATTAATTAAAGAGAAGTATTTATAGATTAAATTGGATGATCCCATTCCAATTAAATCTGGCCAACTATTAAATCATTTAATTGATTTGACCTAATTTTATTAAAGAAAATTAAGTTTTTTTCTCTCTTATTCTTCCTATTCGTTCGAGCACACATGGGTGTGCTGGAGAAAAGTCGTCGCACATCTCTCTGTTGCACCAATCAAATCTGGCCAGCCTAGTCGCGATTTGGGCAATGCAAAGCTGAACCCACGCCGCCACGTTCACGTCCCAACCAAAATCCACCCTTGGTCGTGTCTTCGTGAGCAAGCTGTTGAGAGTTCTCGTAATTTTTGTATGCTATATTGATGATTTATTGATTTTTGGCACATGATTTTAGATATAGGTTGTGGTTGGTTGATATTTCACTTATATTTTTGTGCTACTGTTGAGATTAGAAATAAGAATTCTTCACTGGTTTTTAAGTCATGTGCATTCTGACTAAATTTTAATTATTTATCAGTAGGTAAAATGAAATCCTTTTATTGGAACTTCAAATGTGAAACTGTTATGTAAAACAAATTGTAAATGTATTTATTGTGGTCCATTTTGCCATTTTTTTTGTCCATGATCAAACCTGAAGCGTTTGTATTAAATTCTTTAATTGGTGAGTATGTGGTGTAATAACATGTATGCATGTTGATTAAGCTTGTTGTTATCTTGATGATTGTGGTGTTTTTTTGATATCTATTACGTGAATATGATTTGAGCGTACTTGTACGTATTATGTGATTTTGAGTTATTGTTGATACTTGTTAGGCCGTGAAGTCTTACATTGAACTAGCAGGACATTGCTTTATGTATTGTGAAATGTGTGTGTGTTAGGTCGGGATGTTCCAAAGAGATTGATTCATTAAGTTATAAATGTCCCATGAAAACCAGTTATTTTAATGTTCCAAAGAGAGCCCAAGTTTTGAGATGTTTCAAAGGGGACGATATTTCTTTGAGAGCCCGAGCTACGATTAGGTCAGACGTGTCTTAGCTGTTAGACTTGGATAGAGGATTTGTTAAGTGCCGGTCGAGGCGACGATAATCATATCGGGTGGCCACCCAGTTAGCCATACCTACCTAGAGGTCGCTTGACTTTTCTCAAGAGTCGTGTTTAGGAGTAAGGGTGTGGGCGATATCCCACTGCGGAGGGTGTGTATACTACCTCGTGCGAGTGCTTGAGGTATGGCGGCAACCAGATTGCTTCGACTCGCCTAGATGCTTTCACACTAGCATAAGTTACGAAGAGTTCCTAGAGTCGAAGGACTTCGTGAAGAGTATTTTTGGGATTTACAGTTTAAGCGGATAGACTTCTCTGGTTTTGACATAGATTACTTATTATTATTTTCTGGCTTGTATTGTATTTTGTGATATGCTCTTTTAACTGTATACATGTTGAACCCCGAGTTCGAGCCCCTTACTGAGTTTCGCGACGCATCCTTTCCATTGTGGATTTCCTCTAGTTACTTAGACCAAGATGTTAACCAGGCTGCTGTTTGACTATGGGGGGCGTTGCATAAAGTCTAGGAAAAGTCCTAGCATCTTTTGAATTCCGCAATTTTTGGATAAATGAAATTTATTGCTTACTTCCCACTGAAAACCGTTTTCATTTAATGCATGTTGGTTTATCTGTTAAATTGGTTTTGTAACTGCTTTTCATGCATTTGGAGTTAAGTAAGGTCTTTGGTTTTATTCTTTGAAAACCCGGGTCCTTACAAATGATGAAGTGTAATAAGTTGTGTGAGCTAGTGGATGATCAATGCTAAGGATCTTTATTTAGTAGAGTTAGATGTAAAAATCTGGTGTAGTTATATTATATGTGAGCTTCATATTTCTAAGTGGTAATTGAAAAAGTGGGGAGTTGAGCTTGGTTCTCGGGGTTAGGATTGATTGTTGAATAGCTAAGAGGTGTACTAGTACGACTAGTAAGATGACCACTGTGAGATTGGTCATTCAAGTTGTTAAAAGATGTGTTAGGACGTACATTCTTGAGTGAGTGTCTCTTGGTATATAGGTTTTGGTAACCACAGAAAGAAGGTGATAATCAGGGTCGAGATAGTGGCCAAGTGTAAGTGGTGTTATACTAGTTTACTCTTGGTGGTAAGGGTTTATGGTGCGCAGTTAATGTGAGTGGAATTCCTTAAAATGGTACGTAGTTAGTGGGATCACCATTCTCAGTTTGGTTTGGGGCACTCATCTAGTCGCAAAATGTGTTACTAGCTAGTTATCAGCTGGTGCATTAGTGATATACTGCTCGTATGTGTAGATTGATTTCATGTTCTAGTAAGAAAGTTTAGTGAGTAGGGAGTCGCACTCTTACAAATGTGCATGTTAGATAGGGTGATGCACAATAAGTGGTTGACATCTGTGAGATCTCAAGTATAATGGACATGGTCGCTTCGTGTTTTCAAAAGATGGTCTTCAAGCACTTACTAATATGGTCATTTTTTAACCTGGTTAAACCATTCCCAAAACCAACCAACCAGTTATACTAATCCGATCCAATTTGAAGGAAACCTAAACGGGTCAATTGTCAAGATCGATCAGATGGGGTCAATGCTTTGAAGTGCGTGGGTGGGTTATCTCTCTTATTTGATTTGGATGTTCTGTTAGGCTAGTTTTCCTCCTTTTGTTTTGTTTAGCAATAGGTGTGTTGTTCTCTTTTCAAATAGATTTTCATAAATCCAGGTTTGTTAAGGTGCGTGCTCATATCAAATTCTATCCAACTTTCTCTTCTACATGTTCGGTTGTCCTGTTTTAAAGGGATTTGTTACCTCAATTAGACTCTCTTATTATATGATATGGGAGGCTTTTGTCCTCAGTTATAGTTATTTAATTTTCTTGCTTCTTTCAAGAAATAATAAAATCAAATTCTATCCAACTTTTAATGGGATTTGTTACCTCAACAATATCTAGTTTTCTAATGGATTTTTTTTTTTTTTTTTTTTTTTAAAATTCTTTCTAATGGAGTGTTATTAAACAGAATTGAAGCAAAGTTGTGAAGTTTGATCATGTTAGTTTCGAAACATTTAAAAATCCAATTTTCATCTTGAATTTTTGAAGTTTCCTTTGTTTTGATCCTTCATCTTTCAAAAAAAGAAAATTTTAATTGATCCTTAGAAATTTTTTTTGTTTTTTTTAAAAGCAAATTATCGTCCTCTATAAATTTTAAAAATGTTAAAATATCATTTTGGTACCTAGACTATCATATTTATTTCATTTTGGTCCATCAACTTTCAAAAGCTTAATTTTAGTCTCTGAAGTATCATTTTTGTTTCATTTTAGTTCCCTAACTTTCAAATGGAACAAACTTGATAATCTAGGGACCAAAATGGTATTTTGACATTTTAAAAATATTTTTCGTTTTTTATTTTTTATTTTATTAAAATTATTAACATTATGTAAACAATTTCGATTAATTTTGACTTTAAATTTATTATAGAGACCAATTTAAAATTTGAATTTTGAAAATTCATAAAATAAAACTAAAAATTCAAAAGACTAAATTTGAGTTTTTAAAAGTTTCCCTAAAATTGAGTTTTTGCAAGTTCAATAAACAAAATCAAAGTATTTTACTCTAGATTTTAATAGTAAAGGTTCCAAACTAAAAAATGCTTTTCATTTTTGTTGCATAAAATACTTTCAAACTTTTTTTCCTAAATAATAGAATAAATTATATTTAACCATGTATACAACTTTTATATTAGAGAATTTAACGTAAATAGCCATTTTTAAGTGGTATATCATAACGATATCATATTTTTATAACACGTTTGTATTTATTTTTTAAATCTTCTCATTCAACCCTTCTATGAAAATGTTCCTCTCCCTACAACCTTTCTTCTTCGCGAACAAACACATCATTGAAACACGACTTTTTGACTTACAATTGTACTATTCAATCTAAATTTGTCATCTTGAGGCCTTGATTCTCATTTTTTTGATGTCGATTTCGCCAATTCGATTGCTGAAAAGAGGTCTGACGATGTCGAAGTTGCAAATCTCCATTTTTTCCAACGAAAAAAACCTCTATGACTCATTTCTTCCTTTTCAAATATATGTAGTTGAAGATATTCATTCGCGAAATTGAAACCTGATCTATTCTTATGGAGAGTAGAGCTTTTCAACGAGGTAAGACATACGTCGTTTTTTGTCGTGAGCAACTTCGATACTAATTCGATACTACTATACATTATACCGATTAAGCTATCAGCAAATTGAGCTATTAGCTAAACTCACCGGAAGCTATCAAGCAAACTGAAAGAAGTGAGACTGATAGGCGTGTGATTTTTTAATCTTCTACTTGTGTGGGATCACTTTTATGCTATGCATATAATTACTTTAAAAATAAATTATTCATGCTTTAATTTTTTTATTATTATTATACCTGTCAAATCCCTTTATACTATAACAAAATTAACTTGTTTTTTACACAAAATAAAGGTCCCATAACCCCTCTTTTGTTTGGTTCAATAGAATTGTGGGGGGCCCATTTAACCCCTTTGCTATTACTTTTTAATTATCAAAAAATGTTTATCTAAAAAAAAAATGGTCAACGCAAACACCGTTTAAAGAAAGTTTGGTAAAAGGACTATAAGGTCACGAGTTCGAATCCTTAACCCCCAAGTTGTAATATTTTTTTAAAAAAAGAAAGCTTGGTAAAAACAAATAATAAAAGAAAACATCATGTACTTTTGACTCAGAAAGCTTATAACCTTCTTTTGTTTTAGTTTTATTAACTTATTACCTTCTATGTTTGATTATAATTTGTTCTGACTGTTTAATTGAATAGAGCAAGTTCGCAACTAATATAGATTGAGAACAATATAAATAATGAAGAAGAAAAAGAGAAAGAATAACACACAATGATTTTACCTTAACTACGGGTAATGATAGAAGAACTTCACTAAAAAAAATAGGAGTTTCAACTTTGTCTCTTACGAAGTAGCACCAAACTTATGGCCATAAATTGGCCACATCTTGCCTTGGTAATCAAGACAATCATGTGGTCACAATTTTGCCACAACTTCACTTGGACAATATGTAACAACTTGGTCCACATCCGTTAGGTTACTAATGCATGAAAATTAAAAAAAAATTAGGCAGAGTTTCCCTTAAAATATGAGAAACTCATACCTGCAAAACCTCTAAAATAGAACCTGGACAATTCAAAATTCTTTTAAAACGACCCTGGAGGTGTAAATAGAAACAGGCATCCTATCTAGGCAGTCAAACAAATAAGAAAATTACAAGATCTAAATTTCAAAACTAAAACAAATCAAACTAAATTATTACAACAGTTTGTGCAAAAAGATATGCAATAAGACTAAACTATAAAGGAAAGACTCCAAAAACGCCACTGACACGTCCCCACTAGGTCTATCCTCAGTTGTCTGTCATCTATCCTGGTGCAATACCTGCAACTATGGTTATGAATCTATAGTCAACATAAAACGAAAAGGTGAGTCTGTGAAAACTCAGTAAGAAACTCCGCGCGGGGTGCACGCAGCATATAGAACAAGACATGCATTAATAAAAAGTCTATGAATAACATGTACAAACGAAGGAGAATGAATCCCGACTCTCGGGTATCTGTGCCACGCGTTCCAAATCCCATGACAGTACTCGAAAAGTCTCACTAGTCGATGTCGTGAAACTCCAAAGTCACTACCCGACCCCTTCTGGGTACAGCAGAGCGCCTAGACGCAAGGGCTATCCATTGGAGTCGCCAATCTATCATGGGTCCCTTCGGCACGGTGGGGTCAATCTGAACACGTCAGATTCCACGAATGGGGCTGAGCCGAGAGCGATCCAACCTGCTAGCACGACGCTTATTTATGCCTTAGAAATTTTGGCTGCTCGCTGCCTAGCAAGTTCCTGCTCCAACTTACGCGATAAGGGATCTTCGTCCAATGCCTGATTCCCCCTATCACATACTATGCATCCAATATCACCTAGCTAGCTACCCGTAAGGACAACCAAATCTCCAGCCGATGCCATAAGACCCAAAAAGCCATTACGCGACCATGTCGCATAAGGGAAAGCTCCTTAATACATGGGCATAAGCTATGGAGTCGCCCGGGCGCCTCCCAAGGTATCTCCGGCGCAATTGAGGCGAACAAGAATCAATCAAGTTCCCCCACAGTACTAAGCCAGTCGATAGCTCGTCCAGCTATAGGTGCAGAGATCTATCCAAGCTTTAGCAGATACGCTAGCCGAAGCCTGGATCACACTTCTCCTTGATAGTTTGCAACTCGTACAGACTGTGGTACTCGAACTGCGCTATAGTTAGAAGTAGAGTCAATAGTATCTCGAGAAGCTCCTAGGTATCAGAAAGGACTGTGGGAACCCCGACCGCAGGTCGGCTACCCAACATGTCTAGAAGACCCTATCGTTAGACCCTATGGTCATGTGTCGCCCTCGAGATGGTTGCAATCCATCTTTCCACAAGAACAATCTCTTACATCTAACTACCTCTATCCGTCAGAGAATGTTGCCGGTCTGGCCACCCTGATGGGTCGTTCCATGACGTGCCACGTAGCAATATACCATATGGTCTATTGCAACCACCCTATGGCGGAGCAGAGACATGTCTAGGCCATCTGGCCGACATACTTGCGTTATCTAGAAAAGTGACTGGAACAACATATCAAGCAATGCAACAAATCCTATGACCTATACAAACAACTCAAGCAAGACATGTCATCCGAACATCGTCATTTATGCAATTCATTCAAGATACTTTAAGCAACTATGTAAAGCATGCTTTCTACGTATTTTAGATCATGCCGACAACATAGATCATGCAATTCTCACATAGACTGGCAGCATATATATCATCATATTCAGTTCATTAAACAATTCAATTAAAACATATTTTCATATATATACCACACAATACATGCTTCAGTTTAGATATTTATAAATATGACTATACAAGACGAACATGTAGTTAACAACACAATAAAGTATACAAGGCAGCAGTACTAGATCGGTTTTAGGGCAAACATGCCCGGTTAGGGTCCCTTACAAACAAATAGTTATCGGAACAGCAGCAGCTCGAGCGAGTCCAAAACGACTTAACAAGCTTATGTCTCTTTTCCTACAAGAAACCAAGGCCAACCAAATTAGTGTCGATCCCTAAGAAACTCACTTACATCTAAGCAATAGCCTTCCCAAAATCCTAAATAGAAAACAAAGCCGAAAACAACGACCATTCATGCAAAACGAACTCTGAAACACTTAAAATCCAGCTGAAACGACAAACAATATAACTTTTAGCCCCAACAAAAACCTTAAATGACTAACCCGAAATAGAAGAGAGGTTTGCGGCTATAAAAAAAGCCTCCAAAAGCAATTTTTAAGCCCCATCGAACAACAACAAACCAAGAAACTCACCCGACGACGTTTTTGTTCTAAACCTTCAATCTAAACGAGTCAAAACTACACGATTAAGAGAGAAAAGCTAAACCAAGGTGAGGAATAACAGAAAAAACACAAAATCCAGCCAAGGAAACATGCTTACTCGCTGCTACAAGCCTAATCCAAATCCACGCTTGAAACACACGCCCACGACATCAGGACGCTAAAATCGCAGTGCAGAGAGGATTCGCTAGCTCTGGATTTTGCAATTGCTGGCCAGAACGCGGGAGAGAGAGAGAGCAGTTCGGGAGAGAGAGAGGGGTTTGAGTGGGTGAGGAAGAAAGGGAGAAGAAGAGATAAGTTTTTTTTTATAATTAATTTCTTTTTCCTACCCTTTTTTTTATAAACTAAGATATAAATAAAAACCCACTTACCCTTGGTTTGTCACACACAGTACCCTTGGTTTGTCACCCTTTTTTTCTAATATTCTCTCCACCAACCTTGCATAAATTGGTATGATCTAGAATCTTCTTTGGCCATCTAGGATAAATGTGAATGATCTAGAATTCTCCAATATTATTAACATAACTTAACACCACGGTTCTTAATAGAATCCAACTTAAAAAATTAAGTTGAAGTTAGAACTAGTTAATTACCATATTTTGTATAATTCAACCTATGTAAAAGACAATAAGGTTCACATATCGGCTTATTAACTTTTTTTTTTTTTTTTTTGAGGTTAGAACAATGAGGTAGAAGATTCAAACTCATGACCTCTTGGTCATCAAATCTATGTTAATACTGCTGAGCTAATATTCTTGTTAGCATGATATTATCAACTTAGATTAATAAATCTCCAAACTTTCTAAAGATAATGATGAAAAATGGATGACATTATTTATACCTCTCAAATAAATGGATTAAAGTGAGTCTTGGGGTAAAATGTAAGTTCATTCAAATTTTCAAACACAAGTTTGCCTTTATTCTATATTCACGAATATCCAAATCAACTTAGTTGTATTTCATCTATTCTCACTAAGACATACTACATACACGTCTAAGAAGTTGTCATAAAAGGTAAAGAAAAAAGAAAATGAAGAACTACTAAATCTAAGTCATTAAATTTGTTCAAATAATTGTATCCCCTGAATCTACAATATTTCAATATTAAATAAATTCGCAAGAAATTATTCCCAAAATAAACATTTATCATGCATTTAATTTATCTGCTCTTTATAATTTATAACATTCTTGACTATTAAGTCATTTCATAATATGATTAACTAAAAAAAACAAAGTTACTCAAGGGCACCCTGGAAAACATTGACTAGAACAAATCCAGGTTCCTACATGCACACTCACAGGAATTGTTGATGCCGAAAAATGGTCAACGAATATCCACAGTAAGATTTGTTTAACTGAGGACGAAAAGACCTGCAAAAAGTGAAAATTAGGACACACCGGTGTGGTGTGAGCCACATGGCCTCTGATGCCTAAGTCAGTGAGAGATTTTAGGAGGATAATTTAGAACTCGAAATGGCATAAGAATACTTAGCTCGATTAGCTTAGGATCTGTCCCTTGAAATGAAGAATGAATTGACTCTTATAGCAGTCGGTTTCGTAACCGCTACAGCTCACTTATGGGCGGCATAATGGCTAGCAGTTAGAAAGGTCCGTCATTAAGTAGGGTATTAATACCTGTGTAACTCTTGACTGTTACCCTTTAGAGGTGTAACGGTCTAGATTCTAGAGTTACTTGGACTGTGTCGACTCATCGGAGAGTCCTGACCTCCACAACCAACCCACTCAGGCTGACCTACTCGTTGTAACGGGGGATACCACGGGGTGTAGCGCCTTCATACGTTACTTGGACTCCTCGACTCTTTGGAGAGTCCTGACCTCCACGACCAATCCACTCGGACTGACCTACTCGTTGTAACGAGGGACGCCACATGGTGCAGCTCCTTCATATGTTTTTTGGACTCGGTCAACTCTTCGAAGAGTCTTGACCTCCACGGCCAACCTACTCAAGTTGACCTACTCATTGTAATGGGGGGCGCCACGCGGTGCAGCGCCTCCATACGTTACTTGGACTCGGTCGACTCTTCGAAGAGTCCTGGCCTCCATGGCCAACCCACTCGGGTTGACCTACTCGTGGTAATGGGGGACGCCACGGGGTGCAGTGCCTCCATACATTACTAGGACTCTATCGACTTTTCGGAGAGTCCCGACCTCTACGGCTTCCCCCTAAGGGGTGTTCGCCTTCTTTAGCCGGACCCGATAAGGGCCAGGCTGCAAGGGCCGACCCCCTGAGGGTCGAAGCCATCCTTGGCAAACCCCCAGAGGAGTTGGACTTGCTTAGCCGACCCCTGGGGGTTGGTAAAAGGCTTAGCTGATCCCCGGGGGTCGGTTAAAGGCGTGACATACCTCCAAGGGGTCAACAATGGGGTGGCTGACCTCCGAGGGATCGAAAATGGCATGGCTGACTCCAAAAGGCGCGACCGACCCCCCGGGTGATCACAATTGGCTTGGCCGACCACCTGTGGGTCGGTTATAGCGTAGCTGACCCCTAAGGGGTCGACAATCAGCGTGGCAGACCCCCCGCAGAAGGCGCGGCCGACTCAGGGTGCTTCTGCCGGGGGTCGACAAGGGTGCGACCGACCCCCGAGGGTTAGCGTGGGCTTGTTTGTCCCTCCGAGTGGGTCACAACCTCTTCCGAGTTATTCGGGATATTTTAGCTTACAACATTACCCCTACTCTTCATTTTCGAGCTTTCAGAATCGTCAGATTTTGAAGTGTAGTTTTGCCAATTGCTTTTTCCAAAGTTTCGGGATGTTAAAATTATCTCCTTGTATTTTATGGAAGTATTTCTCTTAAAATTTACTTAGGCCATATTCTTTTTAAGAATATCTTTTCCTAAATAACATCCAAAAAATAAAAGTTTTAATGTTATGGAAAATACTCATTCCAAGAATAATTATATTAAAATGGTTATCTTCTTATTTCTAAGAATATCTTTTCCAAGATAACATTTTCATTCAAAGAAAAATCACCTTCTCTTTATAGGAAAATATTTATCCTTAGAGATTTTCCATAACTTAACTTTTGCAGAAAAACACCCTTCCAAAACTACACCCTCCTTTTTTTCACCATACTTTGGCCGAAAATTGCCTCTCACTGGGCTAAAATTTTTGATTTTTTCAAAATGCGGGAGGAGACTTGCTTTGCGTTTTGGATTTTTGGAAAGCATCCGCTGTGCCTCGTCTTTTTGGTATGTATGTTCAAGTTTTTTGGATTGTTTAGGCTCTTTTTTCATAGACTTGTCCGTTTAACTTCCTTTCAAACTTTTTAGGCTACTTAGTTACTTTTATCAAAATCTTGCCCATTTTTACCGCTTTTCGAAATTTACAGGCTACCTAGGCACTTTTTATAAAAGTCTTGCCTTTTTAACCGCTTTTTGAATTCCATAGGTTACTTAGGCTCTCTTTGTCAGAGACTTGCTTTTTCCTAACTTCGTTATTCGCGGATTACTCATTTCTTTGACTGTTATGGACCCTTCATCTGATTACGAGACTGAATCCCTTCACCTTCGGACTACCTCCTCTCTTTAGAGGCCTCGGCGGAAAGTCATGGCAGTAGGGTCGGGATCTCAGATGGTCGCGTCTGTCTTGACCAAAAAGGACCTAGATCACTTTAGGACCCAGTACCTTATTCCTACAGAGATCACCCTTCGACTCCCGCTGGATTCGGAGTCGTACACCCAACCTCCTCCAAGCGAGGTGACCCTTTACACTACCATGTTTGACAGAGGAGTTTGGCTACCCCTTATACCTTATCTTCAAGAGTTCTTAGGTATGACCTAGTTGGCTCTAGTGCAGCTGGCTACCCCTTATTTGGCGTCCACAACTTTGGGTCTACATCGACTTCGAGGGTCTCTTTAGTGCCAGAGACCTTGATTCAATTTACCGCTTCTGCCAGCATACTGATGTCACAGTGGGCTGTTACCTTACTCCTAGAAGCAAACTTTCTCCTTTGCTGGCGTGCCCCAATTTTCTGAAGAACGTTGGTTCTTCGTTGGAGGACCTCAGGCACTGCTAGGTGCTGAAGCTTCACTAGCAATCCCCACTGCCTTTGGAACATATGGTATACTTTCTTCCTCCTTGGCTCATCTATTTTTTGGCACCGTACTTACGTTTTTGTGTTGTTTCTAGTGCACAGAAAGCTAAGTCCATTCAAGAACTTAGCTTCCTGTGCACTGGAAACAACATAAAAACGTAAGTACCGTACTATGGTATACTTTGGAACATATGGTATACTTTCTTTCGCCTTGGCTCATCTATCTTTTGGCACCGTACTTACGTTTTTGTGTTGTTTCCAGTGCACAGGAAGCTAAGTCCCCATTCTCGAGTAATGAAGTTCTAGAAGTCGTTATGACCTATCCCGAGAAGGTAACTCGCAGCGCGTAATATCTGACCACATACTGGTTGGCATTTCACAACCTCCTTCCAGATTCAACAATGCCAGCTGAGTCTGATTCGGACTCGCCCGTCCCACAGGAGGAATCCGCTCCAGGTGCGCGGCTTACTTTCTCTTTTAACTTAGCATGCTTTGAATACTTGAAATGTAAGTCAACGCCTTTTACTCGTGTTCAGCCGCCATGGACTACGGACCTTCGCTGAGGCACGCCTTTGATGCAGTGACGCGCAAGACGTCTCGCTCTCTTGCCAGGCCTCCTACCGACGACATGATGAACCTTACTTCGGAGGGCTACTCCCTTCCACCTGGTGACGATGGAGATCATCCTTTTCCTGAAGTCCCAGAGGACTTGGATGTTGGGTCGGACCCAGAGTTTGACGGACCAAGCCTCAGATTTGACCATGTCTCTTCTCCGGCTCGAACCAACTCGCCTCAAATGCCTTTACACAACCTTCCCTCTAGATTCGACTCGTACCTTTTGTCAGCGCCGTACCGTCACACTTTGGACCCGTAGGAGGAAAAGACTTTGGTCTCCAACTTGTGGAGTGAAGTGAAGTCTTCTTCGCCTCCCTTTTCCCTAGAAGACGCCTCCCTAGTTTTGTAAGAAAGGACTCGTCTGATGCACGAGGTATGACAACCGCACTTTTTACAGTTATACGTTGACTTGAGTATGCATGCTAACTTGTTACCTTGGTTTTTTGCATGCGTTCATGCATTTTGCCTCAGCTTCTCGTCACCTTTTTGAATACTTGCGTCACGCCCGCTCTTCTTTGTCTACTAGTACTGACAAGCTTAAGTGCGAGCTGGCGCAGACTCAAGAAGATCAGCGAGTCTCCAAGGCTGCCTTAGTCGACTCTCGGACTTCCGCCGAAGCGGCCTGATGTCTTGCTGCCTGCGCTCGCCAAGATGACTTGTCCTCTATTGCTTGCCTTCGACGAGAGTTGGCTTCTGCTGAAGGGAAGCTAAAGAACGTTGCCTACGGCTAACCTTGTGAAGGGCTTTCCTGCCATAATAATTTTGAAGAACAACGCCAGTGAGGCTGCCATCTTCTCCGGTCGTCCATGCCATTTTCTCCGGTCGTTTGCGGCCAACTTCTCCGATCGTTCGCTGCCATCTTCTCCGATCGCTCGAAACAGAATGGTTGCACACAAAAAGAAAGAGACCCCGAAAAGAAATTTCAATAAAGATTCCATATAAGCTCCGTCGTAGTAAGTAAGCAACACGTCAATGCCCATCGAGATTTCCGCCAACAATACCGATTGAAAACCCTAAAAAATGCGATGCAAATCCACAGGTTTTTTATCGACTAGGAAACGAAAACTGAAAAAAAAAAAAATTTTGATTCTTCCCAAAATTGATTTTCAAAATGATAATAAAGGGAAAGCAAAATCAGGGGTCAAAGATTTTAGAGGACGTAGATAGTTGAAAGGAAGTTATTAATACGTGGTTTAATGTATTCAAACTTTACGTATATTCCACTGTCAACAAAAGAATATTATAGTACATCAACAAACACTTAAATATAAATTAAAAACTCGTTTGAACATGTATGCAATTTTTTTAAGAATCTGATACAATTGTAATAATTTTGTCCTATTTGAATATCTATACAAAGTTCCCTTCAAAGTAAGCTATGAAATATGACCAAGCTACCGACGGTTCAGCCGATTAACGTATATATTTCCGTCAAAAAGTTCAAATCTACATAACAGATTAAACTAAGAAAAATTAAAATTAAAATATCAGATTGAATTAGGACATAAATGATGTTCTCTTACAGGGCAAAATTGCCCATTCTTCAACTTCTTAAGCCATGGTTCATAAAAGCGAATATTATCCCTACCATTGCAGGCACATTACTCAAAATCGAAAGGGGAAAGCAACAAGCAGAGATATAATCAAACACAGAATGTTAAAAGCTAACTTTTCTTTCTATTTATCCAAAAAAACATGCATTGCTCTGAGTCTTCTCCATCATCTAAAAGACGTATGGTCACAAAGTCAGTTAAGGCCTTCGACGTCGAAGTCTAAACTCTTTACCACATGAATGAATATGAAAGAGAGAGGTACTTATTACTTGTTACAGCTACACAGCCACCTCAAATGTGTAAACAATTTCGCAAGAGCTTGGTTAATTTCTCTGTTTGATGAGCCTAAAAAGGTTTATAATTAATCATGTGAACCCTTGAATGACACATATACATACCGGAGGGGGCAAGGCAGGACAGAAGAGTTTTTTTAACTTTGATACCTCGGGATGGAATCCGACGAATGATTATGATGAATACACGATAGAGATGCCAAAAATCGTCATCATATTGAAGAATCCAGCAGGAACTAAAGAGAAAGCATGCACTTCCACACCTGATAATCGGTTCTTATTTCTTCTTTCCAGTGCCAATTGATAATAGCTCAAAGCTCCGAAGAGCGTCATCACGGATGCCTTTTGAAGCCGAAGAACGAAGAAAGGATGATTTTGACTCAGCCCCAGGTTGAATCCTTTGAGTAGAAGCAGACAGACGGCTGCTGCTTGACAGAAGTCGGCTTGAGCGAAGTTCGTTTGGCTCCCCAGAGGAACTAGGCCGGCTGCTTGACAAGATGGGCCTCTTGGAAGCACTCCCTTGTCGAGAAGAACTCCGTGCTCGCTCCGAAGGTTGCTGCAACATTGTAGGAAGAAGGGAAATACTATAAATTGAGACATTAGAGCTCTAATCAGTAAGAACCTGGTTTGTTTTTGTATTGAATGACTAATCTTACTTGTCAACCACCCAATCCTATAACATTTAGTTGACAGGAAACACAAAGGATATTAAATCCTAGATTTCATTCCCTTATTTAGACCACCCATAATGGTTTAATCATCAGAAATTTGGGAAAATTACTCTCATAGTCCCTAAGTTTGGGATATAGTTTCTATTTGGTCTCTATATTTCAAAATCAAACACTTTTACGTTTGAAATTTCAAAATGCAAATTTTAGTCCCTGAGATAACAAATTCATTAATTACATCAAGTATGTTGATTAAGATGAGTGACTGATTTTAAATTTCAATATATTGACATTGATGAAGCGGTTATTTGGTCTAAATGCGGATAAGATTTTTAATCAACTTAAAGGCAGAAGGACTAAAATTTTAAGTGTTTTATTTTAGAACACCTGAACCAAATAGAAACTATAGCCCAAACCTAGGGACAAAAAATGTATTCTCAGATAACGAATAGCAATCATAATGTAAAGAATTATAGCATATATTTTTATAGTGGATTATATATAACTCACCACATCCTTAGAAGAAGGCACATCATCGGAGGCTCTGTTTCTGGAGAGATCACTGTGTAGACCATGCCCAGTGGCATTCCTTCTAGCAAAAGCCTCCACCACACCAGAAAATTTTTCTCGGAAATCTTGTCCAACTAACAGCAATATCGAAAGAGAGAATGTTCAACTAACTAAGA
This sequence comes from Cyclanthera cordifolia, assembly GCA_037832605.1. Lineage (NCBI taxonomy): Eukaryota > Viridiplantae > Streptophyta > Magnoliopsida > Cucurbitales > Cucurbitaceae > Cyclanthera > Cyclanthera cordifolia. Next base: position 4,606,004 of record JBBMEG010000020.1, on the reverse strand, counting down.
AGCCTTTTCATTTCAAGTCAGTCGAAAATTTGAAAAATAAACAAATTATAGAACATAAAGACAATCAAGTTAAGCATTAAACTATCAAAGACTCAAATGCTACAAGATCATTGAAGTTAAACAGCAAAACCACAGCATGACCATATGTTTCCATCAGTTGAACTTAAACACAACTCTTACCAATTTAGAATTGTAAATCGAAGGCCAATGCAATTAGAACTATCAGCAATAGTGAGATCTAAAACCATACCTTGCAGGGATAAGAAACATACCTAAAGGCCTCTCCACTCTTTCTGCAGATGGTCCAGGGTTTACAATAGCTGCTTTCCCAGTTGGCTGTTGATGACAAAATCATGAAGAAAAAATAAATACATAAGAGAATAGAGACCATCAAGGTAAATAGATATAGCTCTTTCTTTATATCTCTTTTCCCTTGACAGAAGGGATGGTATTTAGATACATACTCGTGTCCGGCTAGAACTGGAGCCAATCTGTGGATATTTCAATATAGTCCAGTCAAATACGTAGTCGAATTGGTAACCTGTAACAATCACGAGTGTCATACCCATTATCCCCTTTTTATCAGTTCATGAAACCTTGAGTTGAAAATAGAGAAGATTGATACAACATAAGTATTCCACTGGCTGCAAATAGTTTTGAGTAGGTACTAGGCGGGACTAACCTTCTCTGATGAAAAGATCGCGGAAAAGCCTCTTCAGATACGAATAATCTGGTTTGTCTTCAAATCTTAGGGATCGGCAATAGTGGAAGTATGATGTGAATTCCATAGGATAAGATTTGCAGAGGACCTAAAAACATAATAGGGCCTCTGTGTGTCAAGTTTAGATGTTTCTTCTAACAAGAACGACACCTTTTACTGATATAATAAGAAAAGAGTCATGCTCTAAGGAGTGTGTCAAGTATAAATACTTTTGTTTTTTTCCTTTTATAGATAAATATTTAAGGGTAAATTATAAATTTAGTCACTATGATTTAAAGAATGTTATAGTTTAGTCCTTAATAGAATTGAGTCCAAATGGTTTGAAAAATTATGATTTAGTCCCTATGATTAGGTAAAACCTAAAAAATGGCAAATTAAATACGTGTAAGTTAGTTATTCATGCGTCAAAGAGAGTGTTAGATGAGTAATTGATAGGACAAAGAATTGCATCATTTATAGTTACCTTCACATATATAATTTTCTAGCAATTTTTTAAGTTTACAACAAAATGAGGGTGAGAGACTCAAGCATAGAGACGGAATTTATAATTTACCTAATATTTAAATACCATAAATGTGGACTTGAGTATTCATGAAAAAATAACAATTGTTTCCCAACACAAATTAAAATATATTTCTTTTGTAGCTATCAGGGTTTAAGCTATCATATGTGCCAGTGTTTTCAAGGCCTTCGCCTTTCCTCGCCTATGGCCATTGCCTTGCACATAGGACCATAGGCAGTATTGCACCTTTAAAAATAGCCAAGACAAGCGCCTTCATTCAAGTCCTCATCTTTCCTCGCCATTTTGCGCCCATCATCGCCTTCTCCTCAAGCTAAGGCGTGTGCCTTGTTAAAATTTTATTTATTTATCAATACGCTAACTTATTACCCACGAAAATAACCTAAAATTAGCTCATGAAGAAGTCCAACAACCAAACAAAGTTTCTATCAAGGATAATGAATTTGTTTAATTGCTATTTCAAATATATATTATATACATACACACGCATGTGTGTTTACTTTTTATTAGAGTTAATTGATGTAGAATCTTATCTTTATTATCTTTTTTTTGTCTTTAATATTTTATACAAATCATAATTAAATATGTATGGTATATCTTATAATAATATAATTTGTGGGTTATTATTCTTTAACTTTTTAGTATTATCCTGTATGAATTGAAACTTTATGGGAATAAAAACTATATTTTATAGACTAATTTATGCTCAATATATTATTTAGTTGCGCCTCTCTTCACTCAAGCCTCGCCTTTTTATCCCCTCTCGCTTTGAAGCAATCAGGGAGAGTATCGCCTTGCGCTTTGAAAATTCTGATATGTGCCCACAATTGTTTGATACAACCATTTCTGGTCAACATGGGCGTTTTTTTCCTCTTCAATAGTTTAAGGGATGCAGGAATACCTCAATTGGAGTGAGCATTTTCTTTTCACTAATCTTATCATATTTTTGCTTTTTGGTCCCTGCTCTCAAACCCTGCCAAGGAAGGCTGAAATAACAGATTGGAAAAACCAAATTAAATTTTGGACTGGATTTAAATAGGAAACAAGAACAGAGAGTGCACAAGACAAGCATCAAACCTGCCCCTGAGAAAATACATAAGCACGTAGCCAAGAGATTCGAGATCATCCCTTCTGCTTTGCTCTATAATCAAACAAAATACATATTGAATATCCATTGGCATGATTTCAAAGAATTGAAATTCATAATGGTTGTACCCAAGAGTCAATATTCAATTACCAACTCCAACGTGAGTATTAATACTTGCATACCGAGCTGTTCCAGTGAGATTCTTATTTTCTCTGTCAATAAAAAGATAGATTAATTCAAAGGATTTTTACAATAACTAATTTAATTTTCTTGGCAAAAGACAAGTTATATTGTCAGATTTGTTTGGATAGAAACAAAACATTTCATTGATGATATCATAGAGTTACACAGTGAGAGTGCCTAATAGAAACTAGTAGCAATAAGGAACAAGGAAAACCCCATTCCTTCGATGTCTCCCGGTTCGTAGCCTAGGGACGGGCTAAAAAGCACGGACACGGACACGAGATATAGACACGACACGATAGGGACACGTAGACACGATATTATTTTAAAATGTAGGGCATGGATACGTCGATGACACGTTATTTATTATAATTTTATATGATATAATATTAAAAGATAAAATCCAAAATATTAAAAAAAAATTACTAACTATGAAAAATATTTCAAACAAGGATAAATATTGAAGTTAATTCACTTGCCAAAGCGAGCATAGCTCAGCTGGCACCTAAGAAGCACGGACACGGACACGAGATAGAGACACGACACGATACGGACACGTAGACACGTCATTATTTTAAAA
>JBBMEG010000020.1:4591942-4602813 GCA_037832605.1 Cyclanthera cordifolia | reverse complement strand
AGGCCCAATTCAACATTAATAAAAGCCCAATCAATTAGTTTTCAAACCAAACCATAAACCGTATGAATTTAACCAAACCGTGAAACTTTGAACTTGTTGGTAGCTATCATCTACGCTCAAGATTGTGCCACTCATTGCTGAAGTTGTCGGTCTCACTCACGCATGATCTCCACATAGCATGCACTACTCTTTCACGATCAAAATCCTTCATCTTCAATGTGCTCTTCATTTCATTCTTCAATTTTCTCCCTCGTTCAGAGACGAACGAAGTTCTGGTGATTTCATGCCAAAATTTTGTTCTTCTTGAGTATGCATTTGGTGTTTTTCGGCTTTCCTAGGATCTCTCATCTGTTTCTTAGGATTGATAATCTTTCTCTCTTTTTAGTTTTCACTTTACTTCCTACTTTTTCTTTATACTGCCTTTTAATTCTTTAAATTGTTTCTTGTATATGAAACAAAAACTAAATGGTTTATAATAAGAGTAGAAGGAGAGGATGTTGGGGATGCAAACAAAGTGTCCCACATCGGTTAGAATAGGGGAAGATCAAGGGTATATAAGTGTTGACAACATCTCCATTGATTTGAGGCCTTTTGGGTGAAACCAAAATCAAAGCCATGCGGGTGTATGCCCAATGTGGACAATATCATATCAATGTGGAGATTTGGGTAGGGTTGTCATCCTTAACAGAGGAATCAACACAAAATGATATATGTGGTTCGACTATCATTGCCTACGTCCACAGAGAGAACCAGGTACTCTTCTTTATTCTCAGAAAACACCATCCACCTTGCTACATGCTTTCTCCCCAATTTATACTTAGAGAAGTACAAGAAATTAATACAAACTTAGGTAGAGATTTAGGCGGTTAGAGCTTAGGTAGTTGGAGGCTTGTTACAAAAACTGTTATGTTGGTTGTTTGAACTAGAATCTGTTACTCTTTGTACCGACAACAATTTTGAGGTAACAACAATAGTCTTGAATGACTTTGCTCAAAGACCTCACAAGTGTGAGATGAATTGATGCAATTTTCATTCACATGACATGCTCCAATTCGGGTCTCGTCTCTCCAATTATCGCAAAAAATCATCATAAGAACGACATGTTTTTTGTGTAGGTTTAGTTTTGTATTTAATATTGCCCATTTGTGTAGCCACACTACGACAAGATGAACTGGTATTTGGTTTTATTAAAATAATTTGTTGTATTTATTTATCTAAGTTGGTCAATCGATTAACTCGTTCAACAATATTTATTATAACAAATTCAACTCATATAACTCCAGTCGGTAATCAACTTATATTTGTTCTCTTCTTAAAGGCCCGATCCACAGCGTCAAAATTACACGATACCGAATTTGAACAGCTCAAATGATTTGCTACGTACCCGACTATACACTGAAAACATAAGAATTGGATAGTGGTCAAAGTTTTTTATTGATTTTGGTCAAGAAATCTGGGTTGCGAGTTTGTTTTGAACAACCCTAACTGATTCTACATGCCAGAACAACCTAGCCTATTTTTATTATATATATATATATTATATATATATCATGTTGATGGAAGAACTTTGATAAATATCTTCCAACTCTTACCATAGAAAACAAATCCTCATGAGAGGCAATAGCAACAGAGTAGTAATATGACAGAAAATTCAAGCTTACTTTTCTTCTCTGCTGGAGTCGTCTCTTTCGGATTCGTGTTGAAACCCTTTAGCAGGAAAGAATGAATATGAGAGGAACTTATTACAATTACAGCCACCTCGAATGTATTAACAAATTTCCGAGAGCTCTGTTAATTTATCTGTTTGATGAGAGTCTAAAAAGATTTATAATTAACCATATGGACCCCTGAAGAGGCACATATACATACCGGGGCGGGCGGGGAAAGTTTTTTTTGACTTCCATACCTGAGGATGGAATCCGACGTTGAATATGAAACACCAAAGATGTTAAAAATCATCATCATATTGATGAAATCAAACAGGGAACTACTGAGAAAGCATGCACTTCCTCGACACAGATAAACAGTTGCTCTTATTTCTTCTTCCCAGTGCCAATAGATAATAATTCAAAGCTTCGAATAGCATCATCACGGCTGCCTTTTGTAATCGAAGAACGAAGAAAGGATGATTTTGACTCAACCCGTTGAGAAGAAGCAGTAGCTGATAGACGGCTGCTGCTTGACAAGAGTCGGCTGGAGCGAAGTTCGCTTGGTTCCCCAGAGGAACCAGGCCGGCTGCTTGACAAGACAGGCCTCTTAGAAGCACTCCCTTGTCGAGAAGAACTCCGTGCTCTTTCCGAATCCAGATGCTGCAACATTGGAGGAAGAAAAATACTATAAACCATATTTGAGCTCTAGTCAGTAAAAATTACAGTGGATGATATAACTCACCACATCCTTTGAAGAAGGCACATCATCAGAGGATCTGTGTCTGGAGTTATCACTGAGCAGACCAGGTCCGGGGCCGTTCCTTCTAACAAAAGCCTCAACTGTACCGGAAAATTTTTCTCGGAGATCTTGTCCCACTAAATGACATAAAATATGTTTGAATAATTAAGAACCTTTTCGTTTCAGGTCAGTTGAACTTTAGGAAAATATGCAAATTATAGGCACATAAAGGGGGAGGAGAAAAGTGATGGATAGCATCTCCTTGTTTGAGCCATCAAATTTTATATCTTGGGTAACAAACTGTAATCACTATAATCAATTCACTTAGACTCCGTTTGATAACCATTTGATTTTTTGTGTTTAAAATTTAAGCATACAACTATACTTCAACACATAGTTTTTATGACTTTGATATCTAGTCTTATTTGTATTTTTAAAAATCAAACCAAAATTTAAAAACTAAAAAAAATAGCTTTCAAATACTTGTTTTGATTTATGGAATTTGATTAGGATTCATATACTTAGTTAAGAGAAGATGAGACATATTTAGAGAATTTAGGCAAATACAAGCTTAAATTTTAAAAATAAAAATGAAAAACCAAATGATTATCAAATGGGGCATTAACCATTCTTTTATGTCCAATAATCCGTTCTCACCCAACCCTTTCCTACTAATCAATACTTGCACCCCAACACGAGCAATGATACCCCATAACTATTATATGCACTCCAAAGTCCAAACACAAACAATGATCATCCTTCCACAGTTATCTGCACCCAAATGCAGACAAAGATTACCCCTTTAACCAATATCTGCACCTCACAGACAATGATAAATATACACCAACAATGATTACATACCAACAATTGTTAGTGTCTCCTTGCCCCAAAAACCCTAAAAAACAGTCAAGTTAAGCATTAAAGACCCAAATGCTACAAGACCATCGACTTAAACACAACACTTACCATCTTAGAATTTTACATTGATGGCCAATGCAATTGGAACTATCGAGCATAAGCAACCTTTAAACCAAAATTCCATACCTTGCAGAGGGATAGGGGACATACCTAAAGGCCTCTCCACTCTTTCTGCAGATGGTCCAGGGATTACAGCTGCTTTCCCAGTTGGCTGTTGATGACAAAATCATGAAAAAAAGAAAAAGAAAAAAGGAAATCAAGAGAAAAGAGCATTTAGAGGTACTTAAATACAGTTATTTCTTAATATTTCCTTTCCCTCGACAAAATGGAAAGTTTATGGATACGTACTTGTGTCCTTGAACTGGAGCCAATCTGTGGATATTTCAATATAGTCCAGTCAAATACGTAGTCAAATTGGTAACCTGTAGCAATTACAAGTGCAGTTAAAGTTTATGGAAACTTTAGTTGAAAATGGAGAAGAATCCTACATCATAAAGTCTTCTACAGTGACTGAAAATAGTTCAAGCAGGTATTAAGACAGGACGGACCTTCTCTAATGAAAAGATCACGGAAAAGCCTCTTCAGATACGAATAGTCTGGTTTGTCTTCAAATCTTAGGGATCGGCAATAGTGGAAGTATGATGTGAATTCTGATGGATAAGATTTGCAGAGGACCTAAAAAAAACAAGGTAGCCCTCTTCGCCAGTCAACTTTAAATATTTACAGATTTTTTTCTTTTGTGAATAAATATTTATGTACTTATAAAGTAGATGAGGAATGAGTATCCATGCAAAACTGGCAACTGCTTCCCATTATAACTTAAAATCTATTTCTATTATACCTATGGGCGTTCAAGCTATCATACAAGCCCTATGACAGTTGTTTGATACAACATTCAACTGAAAAAGCTTGTAGGGTAGTTAACCCCTAAGTAAGTGGCCTGTAACTTTGAACATATAGGCAACAGGTTGACCAGATATACCCAATAGATTGACCATTTATGGTCAACATGGCAGTTTATTCTCTTTCTCGTCAACAGTTGGTAAGAGATGCAGAAATACCTCAATTGGAGTAAGCATTTTCTTTTCACTAATCTTATCATATTTTTGTTTTTTGGTTCCAGCTCTCAAACCCTGCCAGGGAAGGCTGATATATAACAAATTAAGAAAACCAAATTAAATTTCGGCCTGGGTTAAAGGGGAAACAATAATGGAGAGTTCACAAGACAAGCATCAAACCTTCCCCGGAGAAAATACATAAGAACATAGCCAAGAGATTCAAGATCATCCCTTCTGCTTTGCTCTGCAATCAAACAAAATATATACTAAAATATATTGGAACGGTACAAGGAATTGAATTTCATAATGAAGGAATCCATGAGTCAATAGTTCAATTACCAACTCCAAGGTGAGTATTAATACTTGCATAGCGAGCTGTTCCTGTGAGATTCTTATTTTCTCTGCCAAGAAAAAGATATGCTCATTCAAGGGAGTTTTAATATAACTTATTTATTACTGTTGGGGAAGGGCAAGTTATACTAACCAACAATGTAGATGATTAAATAATAAACACACTAGACAACTTCATTTTCACCCAACCAAATTAAAACTAATTAAAGTGAAAAATGAGCTGCCGGTACTTATGGCCCTAACCTTCTACTTATTGCTTGAATTATCAGAAAATCAAGAAGCTAACAGCTACTATTAGATGCTAGTTTTCCAATACCTGTATGGTATATGCTTGTGTGTTTGAAGATCTCGATACTTTTTTCCAAGACCGTAATCGATAATATATACCTGTTCAATAATGAGCCAATTGACAGCTTAGGAAAAACGTCATCATGCTTGAGCTCTGTACAACAGAATTTATTGCCCACATACGCCAACATTCTCTCAGCCAAAACACAATGGAAAGTTGGTAGACAGAAAACTTTTCTTTAACAACCAAACTGCAAGAACTCATGCTAAGTGCTATAACTGGCTTTATCAATCAATCAAAGAGAAATAAAAAACCAATAACATTAAACTCTCTACAGTCCTCTCGTTGTTAGCACTGGAAGGTGGGGAAAATTGGTAGACAGAAAACTTTTCTCTAACAACCAATTCCACCTAGCTCTGGTTTTAGTTGTATTTATATTGTTACTTTACCTTTTCATTTTGAAACATTAAAAAAATTAACCCACAAAAAAACACAACAGGCACATCTTAAATAAATTATACTGTAGGGAGGTCTTCAAGGAAAGGTCTGAAAGCAGCTGATTGATGTAAGCAAAATAGAAGTATAATAGGGATACATGATATTAAATACCTGGTTAGCCTTCCGCCCCAACCCCATTAGAAAATTGTCGGGCTTTATATCACGGTGAAGGAACCCCCTCGAGTGCATGTACTCAACTCTGTTTATCTTAGGAAAGAAATGAAGAGAATAAGCTAGAAACCCACATTAAATAGAACTTCTGTCAAGAAATGCGTACTTACTAACTGATCAGCAAGCATTAAAACTGTTTTCAAGGACAGTTTCCGGTTACAGTAGTTGAACAAATCTTCAAGGCTTGGCCCGAGGAGGTCTATAACCATAACATTATACTCACCCTCAACCCCAAACCATTTGAGATGAGGAATACCAGCTTCACAAAATGAATGATAAATAAGCTACACCAATAATTAAGAACTATAGTAATATTATTATTATTAGTATTAATATTAATATTAAGATCAAACTCATAAGGTAAATAGTAAGAGATAAACACACTTCCTCCTTGAAGAAGCATATACAGTTTAGACTCATAGTGAAGCTGAGGATGCTTGGTTTTCACAGGTTCCTGCAAGAAAAAATAATCGCAATTTGATTATTGAAATGTTTGACTTCCAAGACATCCCTGCATCCATTAATTTCAACGTAAGATTATTAGATAAATATAAGATAGCAACTTTGGAGCAAGTGAGCAACCTGATTCACACGTGTTTTAGAATTTCAATTACATACTAAAATAGCTCTACAAGACACTAAAGTTATGTACTAAATATAGAAAGGAAGGTAAAGATCCTTTACATACCAGCTTAACAGCCACTTCCTCCTCAGTTTGCACATTAGTACCTGAAACAATCCAGATCAATACCAATATTAACTACGAGTAATCAGCCTCTAAAAAAACTATATAACGAACAATTGACAAGAAGGCTATAGAAACATTGAAAAAACCCCATCACAAAAACACTAAATAATTATAAGTATAACTGAATCGCATACCCAAATACAGTTCACCGAAGGATCCGCTTCCAATCTTCCGGCCGAGCTTAAACTTCCCACCAATTACACGCTCCATGATCTTGCTCAAATCGAATTAAAGCAATCGCAGTTGACCCTTTCGTTACCCCAACTCAAAGCCCAATCCTACAGAATCACCAACCCAAACCAATAACCCAATAGCAACAGTTCAACTACCAATACCAAATTCCTAAATCCTCGCAACAATTTCAATCTTCACACACCGTCTCAGATCCACCAACTACGGATTAAACACGGCAATGAAAAAAACCCTTAAAGCTTCGGAAACAAAAAAACTAAAGCTCAAAAACCCAACTCCAGACCGCCGAAAATACTTCAACAAAAAAAAAAAAAACAGTTAAAAGCCCAAGATATGGTACGGAATGAAGAATCTTACAAACAAAAATGAGTGAGCGGGCAAAACCCCAAGCCCCAAAACGAACAAAAAGGCTCTTCTGCCTTTAGGAGTGCTGGATGATTTATTTCCCAACGAGAAAACACAAAAGGAGAGCGAAAAAGGATATCGAAATCGAAATTGCCGGAGTGCAGAGATCAGTAATATGGAGAAGACGATGGAACTCGGAAGCTGGAAAGAATCTAATCCGTGCAAGAAATCAAAAGAATTAAGTAAAATAGGGTTCTAAAAGTAGAGGTCAAAGAAATTGAGAAGAGAATTTAATGGCGATTGAAAACAGAGATGAAAGCTGCGAAAAGGGAAAGGTATTTAGAGAGATGTGATTGAAGGGGAAAAGGAGGGAAAGAGGAGCAGAGAAAAAGGAAGAAAAAACAGATGAGAAAGTACGGCCAATGATAATTGATGACTAAAGCTGGATGATAATAATGCCACCAATATTATTATTATTATTATTATTATTATATGTATATCATTTTTTTTTCATAAAATATATATTATATAGTTACCATAATTCATACTTAGATGTTATCAAAATTGTAAGAATACTTAAAATTAGATTTATAATGAGTATTTATTTTAGATATTAAGAAGTAATAATTGCATTTAAAAATTTGTTTAGATATACTTTTTAAGAATATTTAAAATTTGTATTCAGAATTATGATTTATTTTGAGTATTTATAAATAATAATTAGTAATAATTGTGATAAAAAATCTTATTTAGATGTAAGTTTTAAGAATATTTGAAATTAGTATTTTTAATTAAAATTTATTTTGAGTAATTATAAGTAATTACAGCCAAAACTTCGTTTGATGTAGTTTTTAAAAATATTTAAAATTAATTGTTGCAATCAATACCTCGTTTGAATGTTTTTTTAGTAGTATTGGATAAATACTAGTTTGAAATACTAGTTCAAATACTCATACCAAACATTCCAATACTGATTCACATATTTTTAAACTTTAAATAATTAATTGCTAAATTTAATTTTCTTAATTTTTTACATAATTTAGATTAGTTAAGATTAAAAAATTTTATCATGTGAACTATTTTCATAAAATAACTATAAATTTTTTTAAAAAATTATATCTATAATCATTATTACATTTGAATACAGTAAATATCGTATTATAAGAAAATAAGATACGACTACATTTGCTATTTTTTTAAGAAACCGTACTTATATTTATTTTTCTAAATTTGACTAATTTTGTAAGTTTTTCATACATTTATAAAGAACAAGCCAAATACTCTAAATTTTGGGATTTTTGTCAATATTGTCTTGTAACTTTGAAAAGTTTCAAAATGACTTGTGAATTTTTAAAAATATTTCATAAACACCCCTGGCGTTAAATTTGAATGAAAACCGTTAAGTTTGGTTTCAAAAATGTCCATAAACTTTTTCTTGACTATAAAAACTTTATAAATTATTTGTATCGTTAATCTTTTTATAAAAATGTTCAAACTTGTGTTTCGAATACCTAACATATTAAATTATTTTTTTTAATCTTTGTACTTTTAACTTATGAATTACTTTTATGTGTCAATATTAATCATTTAATTAATTGAATAATTAAGTCTGATGTTTAAATTAATTCAGTAATATATTACTCTTATAATTGTTGGTATCCATCAACCTGTCTAATGGAGCATGCGGCTTAATTTGACTTAACGAGGAAATTTACAGGTCCAGATATAATAAGGATTGACAGACTGAGAATTCTTTATTAATTCTATGGGTGGTGGTGGGTGCATGACCGTGCTTAGTTGGTGGAACAATTAGTCTCATTAATTCTACTAGTCCAAATACTCATACCAAACATTATTCTTAATAAGAATAAAAAGAACTGGTTGCAATAACAAATTTCTAAGTTTATTATTATCATTATTATCATTTTGTTACCAAGTATTTGTTTTAAAATTGATGTTTTTTTAGAAATGAGAGATTGTAAAATTCTTTACTGAAATTTGTATTTTAAGAGAGGAGGATTATTTTAGATTAAGTTTGATATAAGGTTTGATCGAGATTTGTGACTTAAGAGAAAAGATGTTTACTTTAAATTAAATTTGAAATAAAGTTCGATTTGAAATTTGATAAGATATTAGAGAGAAGTTGAAGAAAAGTCAAGAAATTGAAGAGAGATTGTGAAGTATAAAAAAAAAAAAAAAGAGTGTGTGTTTCTCCTCTCCCTCTCCCGTAGAAACAACAAACTAAGTATTAGGAGGCAGTTAAGGAGGACAAGATATTTGGGAAAAGGAGAAAATCAGAAAGATGAACTCTTCTTATTATTTGATGAGTGTGACTTTCTTTTATATACACAAGTGATGAAGACCAGTTTTACATCAAGTAACTAACTAAACAACAATAACAATCCAACCTATACTAAATTAATAACTTTATATGGCCAAAGTTCCTCCACCTCCCTTTAGATTTCACCTCAACCCCACCAAAAACTGATGACTCAACCAATATAAATGTGTAAATTAAGAAAAAAAACACGCGCGCACACACACACACAAAAGTTACTTGTTAATAAGAACCTAAAATTTGCATATTACAACTATCAACAACAGTAAGTTAATTACAATAACAGGCATGCTATAATTAAACAAAAGAAACTTTGCATTGTGCAAGAAAGAAAGGTTGGAAATAAATAGATGGAAAAGAATTAAGAAGTCATAAGTTTTTGAGTTTGGAAACAAACTCCTATACCTTCCATGCAAATATTTTACATAGACCAATGGAAAACAGATGATCCAAGGGTCAATGTTTGATTGTCTTTTAATCACTACCACCCAATTAGGCCTTTGCCCTCTAAAAACTTGTCCAAAATTTAACCAAATATGCAAGCAGTGGTTAAACAAAAGGGCAGTTTCTTACCAAAAACCACGTGACTGGTCTTTCAAAGTAACTCCGTCGACAAGCTTGAATCATGAATGCTTCTCGTTGGCGCTCGTCGGTTTCTCGGGGACTTCTAGTTGGGGAGGCAAGAGTTTCAAAAAGCTGCCTTGAACAGGTTGATTTGTCGCCATTGCAGATTCGTTATCTGTGGCTGCAGACCAAAGTAACAACTTAATAGGGCATGCATTACAAGGAGCTATCTTTTTAGGAACAATGGGCATAACAGGAAAATTCAAGAACAAAAAAAATGGTATAGCAGCAACCAGAAAATGAAGGTTTCTTAGGGGCTTGAAAATACCGAAAAGAGATTTGATGGAAGGTCGTTTAGATTTTGTGCTCTTCTTCTTCAATTCAGCTGTTAATAAAAGCCACAGACAAGTCATGTAAGATGATCAAAACAGCAATGGAAACCGTTGATGTACAAGACAATTTCACAAATTACGAGCACTTCGACTATTTTTACAGAACAACCGTCTAACCTATACTAAATTTTGGTGGTCAAAGTAATTCGTAGAAAAATAATTCCTAAATAAAAGCTAAGTTAGATTGAATTCATAACTTTTAAATATTTTGGGAGTGTTTGGATAAATAATTATAGGAGTGATTATTTCGAGTGATTAGAAATGATGAGTTATTTTTAGTGATTACGAAAGAGAAATTGTAGTAATAGCTCGTTTGGATAAAGTTGTTTAAAGAATGATTATAAAAACTCATTTTTAATAGTTCCACGAACACTCCAAACAACCATCCTCTTTATGATTTTACAAGGTGTCCTTATTTGAGTACTAGGTCAACAGGATAATGGGTAGAAGTCATCTTTGTCAACCTAAACAATGACATTTCCCAGAAAATACAAAAGGAAAGTTGCAGTGAGTTAACCAAGAATACCAATGCAAAAACCTGCATTGCTTCAACTTGCATTACTCCCAGCAATGAAGAGATAAACAAACTGTTCTTTGGTTTATGAGATGAGAGGGAGAG
>JBBMEG010000020.1:4580083-4591842 GCA_037832605.1 Cyclanthera cordifolia | reverse complement strand
CTATTTAAATCCAATAAAGATCAAAATCTCATCATTCTTTACATGCATACTAAAAGCACACAAATCAAAATTTATAAACCTACCTTAAACAATCTCAAAATACTTTAGTTTTTATCTCATTTTTTCTTCACTCTATTTTCTTTCTTTCCCTTTTTTTTTCATCTTAGCACATCTATCTTCAGTGGATGTCGTCGTTGACGGCCTCCACCAACTTGAAACAAATAAGTCTTAAATGGGGGTGTCCATGAAGTGTTCAAGGTGTGTCTGTGAAGTGTCTGAAATTAAAAATAATAATAATAAAAGAGGACACGAAATTTTGAGTGTCAGACACGTTCCCGTAGAGTGTCTAAAAGTTTCAGTGTCCAACACGGATACGTTGTCCAAATAGAAGAGTCCGTGCTTCTTAGGGGACGGGCATGATTACCCAGGTATAGTGGAGCTAAATTTCAATTTCCCGGTTTCAAAATAAATGAATAAATAACATAAGGAACAAGGAAAAAAAAAAGAGGGACAAATTAGACTGACATAAATCACACAAGAACAACTGCATTTCACTCAACCAAATGGAGACAAATTATGACATGAGCTGACAGTACCTAATACCTATTGTCCTAACTTTTTACTTCTCACTTGAATTATCACTATCAGATATGTCATATGCAAGAAAGCTTACAGCTGCTATTGGGTACTGGTTTTCAAATACCTGTATGGTATATGCTTGTGTGTTTGAAGATCCCGATACTTTTTTCCTAAACCATAATCGATAATATATACCTGCTCAATAATGGACCAATTGGCTGCTTAGAAAAACATCATCGTGCAAGAACTCGTTATTAAAAATTTTCATTCTCACATACACCAGCATTCACACAGAGCCAAAACACAATGAAAAAAATAATAATTTGTGGTAATCTTTACAGTATTTAAAAACTAATTAAGAATATTCCATTCTTTCATCCCAACCCAACCTGCAAGAACTTGTGCTAAGTCATCCTATATCTGGCTTAATCAATGAAAGGGAAATTAAAAATTTTAAACCCCAATAACAATGAACCTCTAACCCTGCATTTCCTTTTCTTGGCAGGTGGGGGCCGTTAGGCAAGTTGGTAGACAAGAAATTCACATTAATAATCAAACGTGGCATATAAATTACCTGCTGAATAAGGCATCCTCCTAGCTTTGATTATTTGTAGTAATTATATTGTATCCTTTTGAAAAAAAAGTAATCACCGTTGAAAAAAGTTACCAACAAAAACACGACAGGCACATCTTAAATAATTATTCCGTTATGGTTTATGGCTTTCAAGAAAAGGTCCAAATGCAGCTGATTGAAGTAAGGATAATAAAAGCAACTTATCCATATGCAGACGGGGCAAATAATAATTTTCTAGTAAAAGAAATATGGTTATATGATACAAAATACCTGGTTAGCCTTCCGCCCTAACCCCATTAAAAAATTGTCAGGCTTTATGTCACGGTGAAGGAACCCTCGCGAGTGCATGTACTCAACTCTGTTTATCTAAGAAGACAAATGAAAAGCATAAGCCTAATAAATTTATTAAACTGAACCTTCTTTCAAGAACTCCGTACTTACTAACTGATCGGCAAGCATCAAAACTGTTTTCAAGGATAGTTTACGATTACAGTAGTTGAACAGATCTTCAAGGCTCGGCCCAAGGAGGTCAATAACCATAGCATTATACTCACCCTCGACTCCATACCATTTGAGATGAGGAATACCAGCTTCACAAAATGAATCACATATAAGCTTGAAAACTATAGTAATAATAGTAAAAGAAAGTTAGAATTCAGTCCTTACTCCCTATGATTTCAAAAACTAGAATGTAGTCCTAATAGTTAGAAGATAGCTAGAATTTAGCCCCTATAACTATGATTATAAAAACTAAAGTTTAGTCCCTCGGTTTGGTAAAATCTAAAAAATAGTCATTCATGGTTGGAGGTGAAGTACATACGTGGAGGTTCACAACTCATGCATAAATGATGTGTTTTTTTTTGTTCAATCGGATACTTTAAATCACATTTCATTGTTGGTATATGAATAATTGACATCTACGTACTTAATTGGATAACAATTAAAAACGACAAGGACTTTTTTATAGTACTTCTATCCAACCATAGAGATTAAATTCTAATTCTTAAAACTAGATGATAGAGATTAAATTCTAATTTTTAAAACCAAAGGGGCTAAATTCGTCTTCAAACGATAGAGGTTAAATTCTAATTTCTAAAATCATAAGGACTAAATTCGTCGGCAAACGCTAGAAACTAAAATCATGTTTTTGAAACCATGAGAACTAAACTCTAAATTTCTTCAAAAACATATTGACCAAACTTATAATTTACCCTAATAATAAAATAAAAATCAAACAATGCAGCAAAGTTAGAATTAGTAAGAGATAAACATACTTCCTCCTTGTAGAAGCATGTACAGTTTTGATTCATAGTGAAGCTGAGGATGCTTGGTTTTCACAGATTCCTGCAAGGAAAAGATAAGAAAATATATCACCATTTGATTACAAAAATTTAGACTTAGCCACAGAAGTCAATAGACTAGAGATGCTTATAAAGAATATAGAGATACAAATGCGTTTCCATTTGCTATAAACTTTGACCTAAGATTATTGGATAAATAAAAGATAACCACCTTGGAGCAAGCGAGCAACCTAAGTCACAGAGCGTTTACAAATTCCAATTACATAGTAAAATAGCTCAAGAGCGCAATAAAGTGATGTAATACTACTAAGTATAGGAAGAAAGGGAACAAAACATCCTATACATACCAGCTTAACGGCCACTTCCTCCCCAGTTTGCACATTAGTACCTACATCGATCCACCAGATCAATACTGATATTAACTTCGAAACAAACTGCTTCTCAAAAAGTATAAATGAACAATGAACAAGAACAATAAAGAAACCTTGAACATCCCCATCTTCTAAGCAATAAAAATTAACAAGAACATTAAAGAATTGAAAATCCCATCTCAAAAGCACTAAAATAACTAAATTGCATACCCAAATACAGTTCACCGAAGGATCCGCTTCCAATCTTCCGGCCCAGCTTAAACTTCCCACCAATTACATGCTCCATGATCTTGCTCGAATCAAATTAAATCAACTCACAGTCAACCCTTTTGTCACCTCAACTCAAAGCCCAATCCAGCAGAATCAACAACCCAAAAATACTAACCCTACAGAAATAGTTCAACTACCAATCCGCAATCCCTAAATCCTCGTAAAGATTTCAATCCCCAAACACCATCTCAGATCCTCCAACTCCGAATTAAGCACGGCGATGAAGAAAACCCTTCAAGCTTCTGGGGGAAAAAAACTTAAAGCTCAAAAACCCAACTCCAGACCGCCAAAAGTACTTCAAATCACTAAAAACCCCAAAATATGGTAAAAAAATGAAGAATCGAACAACCAGAATTAGTGAGAGCAAAACCCCAATTACCAAAACGAACAAAAAGGCCGTTCTGCCTTTAGGGGAAGGTATTATAGTGAATTACCGCAACAAAAGAAGAAAAAAAAAATCTTTGAATCGAAGTTTAAGGAGTGCAAAGATCGGTAAAGGGGGAAAATATGAAGATGAAAAGAATCGAATCCTCCCGGAAATCACAGGCAATAATCAAAAATAAATAAAAAATTAAGTAAAATTATGGTAAAAAGAGAGTTCAAAATAATTCAGAAGGAAAAAGAGTGAATATTGCGGAAGAGAGAGGAAATCTGCAAAGAAAGGAAAAGAATTGTGAGAGATGTGATTGAAGGAGAAAAGGAGGGAAGAAGGAACAGAAAAAAAGAAACGAACATTAGATAGATGAGAAAGTACGGTGAATGATAATTGATAACATGAATATCATAATAATAATAGCATAATAATAAAAATAAGACTAGTGTTCCAAAAATAACTTTAATCTTAAAATAAAACGTCAAAAAAATATTGTTGTTAAATTATGTATGAAAATATTTAAAATTTTATTTCCAAAACCTAGAAATTTAATAAGAAAATAAAATATATTTGATTAATTGATTTGTTAGGTTAATGATTAAAATCAATTTTTTAATATAGTTTTTTTTTATTGCTTGTTTTTTATCATTTTTATTTCATCTTTAAATGCATAAAAGTTCTTGAATTTTGACTTCAACTAGTTAATATTTTTCGACAAGTTGTAATGCTAGTTTTAACAAAATTTAAAATTTCAAGTTTAATACTGTATTAATAATGGATAAGGAAAAATTCTTAAAAAATAACAATAGTAGAAACTAGAAAAGTTAAATAAATCATCAAGCTTTACAAATGAACTATAAATTATTGCGTTTGTTTTACTTGTAACAAATTTGAATTTGAAATCAATATGTGGTTGTAGATATCAAAAAATGGTCAACCGAATTAACGATAAAGATTTGTGTTACTGGGAACGAGAAACCTACAAAAAGAAACAAAATTAGGCATATCAATGTGTGAGTCACAAGGCTTCTGATGCCTGAGTCAGAAAAATGTTTGGACAGTATTTTAGAGAGTGCTTTAAAACTTAGAACATCTTACAAATGGTTGTTAGCATAGTTCAACTTGGATTCAAATGGAGAATGATGACATTTTATAACAATCTGACTTGTAACCGCTGCAGCTCACTTAATGACGGCTTAATGGTCAGCCATTTGTAACGTCAAGCATTAAGTCGGGACTGAATACTGGTGTAACTCATGACTGTTACACCTTAGAGATGTAACGGTCTTGTCTTGGACATTACTTAAGCTTAGCCAACCTTTGCAGGTTCTCAACTCCACGTCCAACCATTTAAGGGTGTGGGCCTTCTCAATGTAACTTCAAGACGTTTTTTAGGTTCAAGGCCATCTTTGGCAACCCCTTTGGGAGCCGGCATGGTCCTGGCCGACCCCAGAGGCGTCCTGGCCTCCAGGCCGACCCTCTAGGGGCAGAGTGGCTTTGGCTATCCTCCGAGAGGTTCTAGTCTTTGTCCGAATATTTCAAGAAATATTTTACCTATAATATTTACCCGCACTCTTCATTTTCGGACAACATAGTGGCCGAATTTTGAAGAGTAGTTTGTAACTTAGGATTTCCATGTTAAGTAAGCTCTCTTTTTTAGTCTTGCCACTCTTTAGCAATTTTCAAAAATTTGACCAAGTAGGTTTTCCTTGTGAAGTGTCACCACTTTTAGGCACTTTTTCGAAATTGTGGTTGTAGGCTCTCTTTTTAAAGATTCACTCCTCTAGGCATTCTTTCCAAAATTTTGGCTAAGTAGGCTCTCTTTTTAAAGACTCGCTTTTTTAGGCTTTCCTTTTGAAAATTTAGCTAAGTATGCTGTCTTTTTAGAGACTCGTCCCTTTATGCTTTATTTTTCAAATTTTGGCTAAGTAGGCTCTCTTTGTAGAGACTTATCCATTTTTAAGCACTTTTTCGATTTTTAGGCTAAGTAGGCTCTCTTTGTAGAGACTTGTCCCTTTTAGCATTTTTTTAGAATTTTGACTAAGTAGACTCTTTTTTAGAGACTTGCCACATTTTAGCTCTTTAAAATTTTTGCCTCTTGGTAGGTGCCTTCTTAAGTTTTGATCATGGATCCATTTTCTGATTACGAGAATGAAGTGCGCCCTATCTCAACCTCCTCTTCTCAAAAGAGGACTCGACGTAAGGCCTTGGTAGTCGAGTCAGGATTTGAATTGGTTACTTCAACATTGGACCCAAAAAGATCTAGATAGGCTTAGAGCTGAGTACCCTATTCCATCGAATGTGACCTTTAGGATCCCCGTCGATAATAAAATATACAACGAGCATCTCTTTGGTAAAGTAGTGATTTATGTCACTATGTTTGAGAGAAAAGTTCAATTGCCTCTTATTCCTCCACTTCATAAGTTTCTTATGCATGGCTCGACTAGCTACGGAGTAGGTGGCTCCCAACACTTGAAATGTGATCTTTGGAGTCCACAGTTTTTTGGGTGCACCGTTTTTGAAAGTTCGTTTGGTGTCTGGCATCTTCTTTTCTTGTTTTTAGGCCTCCTACCAATGAGACGGTGGACCTTACTTTTAAGGGTCACCCTTCTGGTTGCGAGGATAGTGACCTTTCTTTCTTGAATCTTCTATCGGACTTGGATATTGAGGCCGACTTGAAATATGGTGGGACATGGATCTTCCACCTTTGACAATGCCCTATTTCCAATTCGACTTAGTCCCCGCTCTCCTCAAACACCTTCGTTTGTTCCTTCATCTGGTTTTAATTCTTATCTTCTGTCGGGACCTTACCGTCTTATTTTGAATCTTGTGAAGAAGACAACTCTGGTTTTTGGCCTATGGTCTAATGTAAAGATCACATCTTCCATGCCATTTCTCATTGGAGATGCCTTCTAAGTATTAAAGACTTGTACCCGCTTGATACATGAGGTATGTTTTTTGGATTTTCATCTTGTCACGTCTTTTATTTTTTAAACTAATTTTTTTATTTTCTTTTTGGCAAGCCTTTATACATTTTTCCTCAGCTTCTCGACATCTTTCAGACAACTTGCGCCATTTACGCTTATCTTGGTCTTCTAGCTATGACCAGTTCAAGTGGGACTTGGCCCGAGCCCGTGAGGCTTAGCGTGTTACTAAGGTTACTTTGATCGACTTTTGCTCTTCTGCCAAGACGATCTAAAGTCTAGCTGCTCGTACTCATGAGGAGGACTTGTCATATTTCTTTAGTGAAAGCAGGCTTGTACTAAAGGGAAGTTGAGGAATGCCACTTACTTGGTGAATCTGGTGAAGGCTCTTCTGTCTTTGTGATCTTGGATAATAATGGTGGATAACTACCATTAGGCAATAGACCGAATTAGGAAGGGGTTAGCTATGGTAAACTCTTGCCGTTTTTTAAGTCTCCTGGTGCCACAACTGCAATAAAGGTTACTGACCCTTCTCTTTTGGCCTTTGAGTTCGGACTTCCTAGTGATCTAGTGCACATCGTCTATAATAATTCCCGCATCTTCTAGGGTGTTCCTGAGAGTGATGTTTCAGTTCAGGCTTCTCCAACTAGGCCTGATTTTGCTCAAACTGGACTTAGTATGGCGAGTTCAAGTAGGCGCGGCTCTAGGAACACTCTTTGTTGTTTTTTCTTGCATTCTTTCATTTTTGAAATAGAACGCTTTTATGCTACTGAGAATATTGTTGAATGTTGATTTTTTTTTTGTTATTTTTTGTTGAAGTGTTGTATGCTCATGTTGGAGTTTTTTTGTCATTTGAAACTTTGCTTCAAATGTCTATCAATTCTTCCCTCTTACTTACCCCCTCATTTAAGCTTTGATTTATGATAAAATCATTATAACATAGCTTAAATTGAAAGAGCTTTTGAAGAGTGATTTATTATAAAACCAACATAGCAAGCTCAAGTAGGTGGTATGTGTTAGGATATGCAAATTTGGTGACCTCGCAAGGTCCTCTCCAATTTAGCCATAAGACTTAACTATTGAGTTCTTTGATGTCTTGCATCACCTTTCTCAAGGCTAAATCGCTTCTTGGAAGTTCTTCATCTTCGCTCTGAAGTTGCAGTACTTTGCAGTTCTGCTTCATACTATTATACCCTTACGTGGGTTGCATTTTTTTCTTTCTTCCAAAAGGTCCAAACCCATCCACAGTTGTTGGTCATTTTTTAATTGATCAAAAGACTCAATACACAGGTTATGAGAGATATATCTCAATTTCAATGACCGCTTCCAGCCCAAATGCTAAAGAGTAAGGGGTTTCACTTGTTAACGTACTAGGTATAGTACCACACCTACAATACTTGTGGAAGCTCTTCCATCCATGACCTCTTCAAGCTTTTGAGCTTGGTCTTAAGGTTCTTCTTGTAGATTTTGTTGACTGCCTCCACCTGTCCATTGGCTTGTGGGTGAGCTAGCGATGACGAATGATATTGGATCTCTAACTGAAAGTAGAATTGTTGGAAATATTGATTGTCGAACTGCTTCCTATTGTCAGTGATAAGGGTTTGGGGTATCCCAAACTGGCATACTAGAGCCTAAAAGGTTTACTCTATACTGTGTCAAGAGCCAATGTCACATTATATGTGTTAGGACTTTGGGTACTTTCCTTTAAGTGGTAGTGAATCTTTGGTACTTGTGACATGAGTGTGTGTATTTCTTAGAGCCTTCGACCATGGTTGGCCAGAAGTATCCCTTCCTTATCAATGTTTGCTATGAACCACACTTCTTCATGATTTCTGCATACGCCTTCATGTATCTCATGCATAGCATACGTGGCCTTGATGGGGTTCAAGCATTTGAGAAGATGTAAATAGTACCATACTCTATACAACTTGTTACCCCGCACCACGTACTTGAAAGCTTTGTACTTAAGGCGTTGGGCTTTTTTTCGCTCATTGTTTAACACTCTTCTTTTTTAACGTGCTAGCTTATGGTTAACGTTGAGTCGAGGTACCATAACCTTTGAATCTACCACTGGCATGTCGTTAGCTGACCAAGCAAAGATCTCTGTAAAAATGCCATAAGACTCTCTCTTTGCACTGGGTCAGGCATATATGGCCGACCTCTTTCATATCTCGACCTCCTTGGCCAGATTGAGCTTCTCCAACCCCTAAGGGGTCTCGACCTCCATGGCCGATCCTCTAGGGGGTCCGAGTGGCTTCGGCTACCCTCTGAGAGGTTCTAGCTCTTGTCGGAGTATTTCGAGAAATATTTTTCCTATAACAGTGGTCATCCAAGATTTATTTTTTATCAACAAAGTGACATTAAATTCAAAAATTTAGATTGCTAATTTTTTTTTTATATAATTCAAGCTTGAAATTAATGAAGACCAAACCAATGATAAGTTATTCATCAAATCTCTATGCGAACCTATCTATTTAGGTTTTTAAATTAATGTGAATAACAATTTAGTATTTTTTCGTCTTTTAAAGTGAGAAAATGAACGATTATGGTTATGAGTTTAAATTTATGAAGCTTATTTTTTATTAAATTATTTCTATGATATTTCAATGTTAATAGTACGTTTATTCATTGGTTTTTAGGAAGAAAAAAAAATATAGGTAGATAGAAAGAATAACTATTTCGAGTTTATTTCAAAAAAAAAAAAACTATTTCGAGTTAGAATATTTTTGAAAATTTTGAAAGGTCAATAACATAATATTCAAATAAAGTAATAATATCTTGATGTGTATGAAAGAGCATCAAGACAAGCTATAAATTTTGAGAAGCCGAGGATTCTTTTTAGCAAGAATGTTAAAAACATGATCAAGAGGGGTTTAGTCGTATGATTGGTGTGAAACTTGATGATAACATAGGTATTTATTTGGGAATGCCCTCACAGAATAGCTCAAACAAAAGAAGGTTTAGCCCTCTTGTAAGTAGAGTCGGTGCTTGTCTTCAGAGGTGGTAAAGAAATATATTGTCTAAAGGTAGGAAAGAAGTATGGATCAAAGTAGTGGTCCAGGCTATTCTAACGTATACCATAAACTGTTTCCGTATCCCAAAAGGAATCTGCAAGGATATCGAAAGAGCCATAGCTAATTTTTTGTGGAGGTTTCATAGGGATAAGAAGAGATTTCACTTGTCTAATTGGAAAAAGATGAGTCTCAGTTAGAATCAGGTGGTATGTGCTTTAGAAGCATATCTTTGTTCAATTAAGCAATGTTGGCGAAACAAAGTTGGAGGATTGTTCAAGACCAAGAGATTATTTTATTTAAAATCGTCAAAGGAAAATATTTCAAAGATGGGAGCTTTATGAAAACTCAATTTGGTAATTCCCCTTCTTTGACATGGAGGAGTATCCTTTGGGGGAGGTACCTTTTCCAAAAAGATTATCAATGGAAGGTTGGAAATGGGAGGAATATTCTCATTGGGAGAGATCCATCACTCCAGAAGAATGATAGGCAGAGATTAACAAGTGTAGAGGATCAATAGAAAGACATTAAAGTGACTCATCTTATTGATATCAATCACTATTGGGATGCTTGCAAAATCAATTATATTTCTCTCGGGAAGAGGCCGATCTGATTCTCAAGATTCCTTTGGGTACCAAAGATAGGAAAGATTAAATTATTTGGAACTTGAGTTCCAATGGCCTCTTGAATCTAAAAAGTGTACATCACTTAGTAGTCAACCTTTCCATGGAGTATGAGGCTTCTCCTTCTAATAATACGGCGACAGTCAAGTTATAGAGGTTCTTTAGGAAGATTAATGTCCCCTCAAAGATTAAGATTGGGGTCTGGTGTGTTCTAAAAAATGTGATCCCCACAAAAGTCAATATTACTCAGGGGTAGACATAATGAATTGATGCTTTTTGTGTGGAAAAGAGAAAACGACTAGTTTGCATTTGATTAAGGAATGAAAATTTGTCGTTCATGCTTGGCATTATGCTTTCCCAGCTCTAAATGATTTTAATTTTTTTCTTCATGATGGCAATGTCTGGCAAGATGTCTAGCAGGGAATATATGAGAAATTTCCTGCGAAAGAGCATTATAAAGCTATTATTGTCATTTGGAGCCATGGAATTTTCGAAGCTATGTTTATCATAATAAAGTCAAAGCTAATAAAAATGAATTATTGATATCTATTTACAATTGCATCAACTTATTATGATGTGTTGTGTGTTTCTAATCAATAGGTGGTATCGATCAATAAGGAGCCTAAAGCTATGGTTGGATGGTCCCCTTCTGAGATCGGGTCGTGGAAGATGAATGTTGATGGATCTTAGAAAGAGAACAACAAGGAAGAAAGCTTGGGCTAGATTGCTGGAGATGCCTTAGGGAGACCGATTTGCTTTGGAGCCTTAAAAATGATTAAGGCGTCTTCGGTGGTGGAAATGGAGTGCAAAGTAGTGCGAGAAGAACTTTCCCACCTTTTTAAGAGTATGAAGGGTGTTTTACCTGCTATCTTGGTGGAATCAGATTCTTGACATGCTACAAATTTGATTAATGGTATTTTCCAAGATGTAACCAAACTCAGCAACATTATTGCTGATATCTGGGGGATGATCCTTGGGTTTAAGGATATTTCTTTTGGCGCTTTTGTGGACAAGCTTGGAATAGGGTTGCTGACATTCTATCCAAGCTCAACTCTGTAGGTGGAAGCCCTTAGGATAATGCTATTGGTCCTCTTTCTTTGCAAGAGGATTCATATTTTTTGGGTTGGGGAAATCTCTTCCCCCTCTGTTAGGATATTGTGTATTTGAAACTTTTGGGCTCAGACTTGGCTAATTAATATATTTGTTGGTTTCAAAAAAAAAAAAAATGTAATAACATTATTTTATCTATAACTTTATGAAGTTTTTTTAACATGTTTTAAAGTAAAGAGGTATATTTTGAAACTTTTGTAAAGTTCAAAAGTTTTGTGAAACAAATTTGTAATGGGTTCCATCCAAATTTAACAATAATATTTTTTGTTTATGAAACAAATTTGTAATGGGTTCCATCCAAAAGTTTTGGTTTTGTGAAACAAATTTTTAATGGGTTTCATCCAAAAGTTTTGGTGGCACATAATGTGCCACATAGACAAATTGTAGAACTCTTCTACATATTCATGTGTAGGTAAGTTCTACTATAATTATAATAATGTTTTATGTAATACCCTAATTAAAGAAAAGAAAGGTCAAGGTTAAACGTTGACCAAGTTCGACCGACGTCATTTTGGTTAGGATCAAAGCGACATTGTTGGGTGCAACGTGTCACGGTCGCACTCTTCGACTCGTGCGGCGCCATGATCGCCCATACGTCATGGCCAGCCTAAGAGGGGAACTCA
>JBBMEG010000020.1:4560314-4579983 GCA_037832605.1 Cyclanthera cordifolia | reverse complement strand
CAACGAGTAGGTCAACCCGAGTGGGTTGGTCGTGGAGGTGAGGACCCGTAAGGGTTGACCGAGTCCAAAGCCGACCTCTAGAAAGGACGGTCGAGAAGGCTAACCCAGGTGGGTTAGTCGTGGAGGTTAGGACTTTCCTGTGGATAAGTCAACTAAGTCCAAAGTAGCGCTAAGGGACGCTGCACACCCGTGGTGTCCTAGCACTACAACGAGAAGGCTGCACCCCCAAGGGGTCGGCCATAGAGGTGAGGACCTGTCAAGGTTGACCGAGTCCAAGTAACTTTGGAGTCAAGGTCGTTATACCCTCAAAGGGTAACGGTCAGGAGTTACGCCAGAATTAATACTCGGCTTGATGACAGACGTTTATGAGACCGATTGCTATAAGAGTCATGTCAATCTTCATTCCGACGGATCCTAAACTAAGCATTCTTACGCTATTCCTAAAGTCTTATACTATTCTCCTAAATTCCGTTTCTGACTTAGGCATCAGAGGCCCTATGGCTCATACCACACTGGTGTGTCATAATTTCACTTTTGTGCAGGTCATTTCGTCCTTAGTTAAAAAAACATCTATTGTGGATATCTGTTGACCATTTTTCGGCATCAACATTGGCTATGTGAGATGTATTTAAAAAGAAAATCTTTGTGTGAATAACTCGCCCTTTTTTTCTTTTTAAGGTTACAACATTGGGGTGGGGACTCAAACTATAGATCGAGCGAATGTTAATGCATCTCTAATGCTAGCTGAGCTATGTGTCAGAGTCATAGAATATGATCTGATGACCCACGTCCTGACAAACCATGATATAACCGAGGAGGACGGTACATCATCCATCACATCAGAAGAGTGTTCAATACTGTCAGCTAGATGCATTAGGAAGAAAAGCCACAATGATGTCAATGTGTCAGTGTCAAGGCTTAGTGGGGGCACGATGGGGCAATCCAAGTATGGGGCTTGAGTTCCCCTCTAAGGTTATCCATGATGTGCATGAGATCATGACGTCGCACGAGTCGAAGAATGCGACCTTGACATTTGGTATTGGAGCCTACATTTGTGCATGCAGTCGGTCGAGACAGAAAGACTCGATAGTTGAGGTGAAGACAGTGCATCTGTGTCAAGAGTGCCATTGCGGCAGGATAGTTGTGTGTCAATGTGAAGCTAGGAGAAGCCGACTCTTTGAACTTGTGAATGTTTTGAACAAACATGTAGTGAAGGAGTCGTAGCCGTCTAAAGAAGACCAGATTAGTTTGCCAAGGGCTTGGTGGGTCAGACATTGTAAAATAGCCATTAAAATTAGAAGGATAATGCTAATGGTTGCAAGAAAAGCGTCGGGGGTTAATGCGACATGCACCGGTCAAGTGTCAAGTTCTGCACATTGAAAGTCTATGTGGGGTGGAAAATATGGCTGAGGGCAAGTAAAGTGTGAGGAAAAGTGTCCATTGGGACATTCCATATGTTAAATGGGTGACTTCTAACAAAGTTGCCAAAAGACCAGCATCCGCTCATGAAGGAGTCATCATGCTGGATAAAGCGAAGCTCGAGTGAGCTATTGAAAGACCAAGATTGTCTTTGCCACGTCGCCAGGGTGTGCGACAAATGAAGTTGGCCGAAGAGTAGTGCTAACAACTTAATCGGTTGCGAGAGTTTTGTTGTTTAGATGCCGCTAGATTCTGAAGGAAAGCTTAAAGATGTGCAGTAGGGTGCGCGCCTTGAGGGTTAGGCAGGTGGACAAAGCCCGGTATTACGTGTCCTCACCAACTATTTGCGAAGGCCAGGGAGATATGTAGATGGGGGGAGGGTACTTTGTGGCGTAATATTAATTTGCGCAAATTGGTCATACTTATCTGGTAAGGCTCGGGCCAAGTCCATAAAGAGGCGAGGGTAGGTCCATGATGGGATAGCCCATATGTAGTGTATCGTTCATCACATTCTTCTGAAGCACGAGTTGCTAGCAAGTCCGCCAACAACGAGGCGAAGGTCGGATCGTCAGAGGGGTGATGTCGAGTACAAGCGGGGGTGAATGTCAAAACCTGTGTGGTTATGTTCGTGTTAAGTCATCGAGGATGATGAATGGATTAAATGGGGGAGGATGTCAGAGTCACAGATTGTGATCTATCGTCCCACGTCTTGACAAGCCATGATGTAACCGAGGAGGACGGTACATCATTCTTCACACCAAAAAAGAGTGTTCAATAGTGTCAGCTCGATGCACCGAGAAGTAAAGTCGTAATCATGTCTAGATGTAGTGTCAAGGCTTAGTTGGGGCACGATGGGGCCCCGAGTCATCTTAATACGTAAATGCTCGAGATGGAGTTTTGACTAATGGCTCTAGAGTTAATCCATATGAAGCTAAGTTGTAAGCTCGTCAAGTTTGGTGTCAATCAGACACCAAACAGACGTTCCACGCTGGTGTGTGATTCATCGCCAAAAATACATGAATTGGTGCAAAACTGAAAATGGTCCATAATGTACTATAGAGAGAGCATGGTGTGAGCTCTCCATCATTCCTGGGCCATATGGCCTAAGTGAGCTACCCCATGGCACATGCTTGTGTCGTGGTGTGGGCGAGCGCTTGCAAGATGAGTATCTTGGGTGGCTTCCTTCAGAAATGAAATCTAGGGACATAGTCGAACGACACGAGTATGGCGACATTGCGCCCTTGCCCATGGGACGAATATATAGAGTGGTGACCTACCCTCTCACATTGTATTCTCATGGATTGAATGGATGTCTGTGCAAGAATGATCAAAATAATTTTGCTGCGTATTCGATGAAGCATAGCCTAGCTTAACGACCCGAGTGCGACCGTGATACTATGCTCGCGTTGAGTTTTATTTTTTTTGAAATTTTGAATAAATTGTTTTCATGATGTACCTGTTAGATTTAAAAACCCTTACATTATCATAGACCAACAATTTAAAAGTACTTATATCGAAGTAATAGAGTTTTTTAGTGCCATCAAAAGCTACCATTGGTAAGAAAAATAAATTGATACAAAATGTCATCAACCAACATGGAGTGGCCTAGTGGTCAAGAAGGGTGTTGAGTGTTTAAGGTGATATGTTCAATATATTCAATTTATGGTGGCCACCAACCTAAGAATTAATTTTTTACGAGTGGTGCATGATACAGTGATTTTAGAAATATTTATAAAGCTTGGATAAAATCTAATATAATAGTTTATTATATTATTTCTTTTAAATTATAAAATTTTAAAAATCTAATATAATTGTTTCTTGAAGTTTTTTTAATATTGTATTTTTGATATTATGAGAGAGTATTTGACAATGACTTAATAATACTAATGACTACATGTTTTTTTTTTTAATAACAGTATTTATGATTATTATAATTAATCGGGTAAATTTCATTACAAAAATCCAATTTTACAGGCACATGTCAATTTAATTTAGAAATCTAGATGCAAATTCAAATATCAAGAATGAAAAAGTGCTAACCAGCAAACTGTTTATAAAAAAAATTAAAGGCATGGGAGTCTAAAATGAAACTTCCAAAGGTACCGAATCAAGTGAACTAAACACGGCAGCGATCCTCCAGTAGCATTAAGCAAAACCTAGTAACCTAACGGATTACATGTTCGAGACCTTACTCCCAAATGTTGTTGAACTCAAAAGCAAATATCAAGTGAACTATCGAAGCCGCGAACAGTTAGGAAGAGAGAAAGAAAAGAAAAGAAAAGAAAAATACAACTTAGAACATGTTAATATGAATCTAAGAATTTCAATATGTAAAAAGATACAACTATGAACAACAACAGTAAGTTAATTACAAGGATAGAAATGCTAGAACTGAACAAAAGAATCTTTGCATCTTGCAAGAAAGAGAGGATGGAAACAAATAAAAGAAAAAAAATAATTAAGAAGTTACAAGTTTTGAGTTTGGAAAGAACCTCCTATACCTCCATGGGAAATATTTTACAGAGACCAAAAGCAAAAGATTTTGATGAACCAGTGTTTGTCTTTTACCACTCCCAACAAATTAGGCCTTTGCCCTTTAAAACCAAATATGCAAACCGGCAGTTAAACGAAAGGGCAGACTCACCAAAAAGCTTATGATTGGTTTTCGGAAGTAACTCCACCAACGGCTTAAATCATGAATGCTTCTCATTGGCGTTCATTGGCTCCTCGGGGACTTCTAGTTGGGTAGGCAAGAGTTTCAAAAAGCTGCCTTGAACAGGTTGATTCAGCGCCATTGCAGATTCGTTATCTGCAGTTGAATACAGAAGCAACAACTTAAAAACACATTAACGAGGGAAGGATTTGTTTGACCATGACTGAAAGATGCTTAAGAAATAATTCATGGAGCAATCGGAGCATAAAAGGCAAATTCAAGAACAAATAATGGAATGGCAGCAACACTAGAAAATGATGGTTTCTTCGAAACTAAGAAAACTCTACCGAAAAGCGATTTGATGGAAGGTCTTTTAGATTTCACGTTCTTCTTCTTCTTCAGTTCAGCTGTGAATAAAAAGGCCACATACAAGTCGAACATAAGATGATTAAAAACGGCCATGGAAATGGATGTCATAAAAGAAACTTCCAATCTAAGAGATGGGTGAGTGCTTTACCGATTCCAGGTAGTTGATTACCATCAATGATTTCGACGTTTTTGTACGTATAACCCACGAAATTGATATCCTTTGATGACAACATCTGTGTATTAAACAACTAAAACATCAGTAAATAGGCAGCATGTTTTTTAGCATTATCCTATACAGCCAAAAAACTATTTCATTCTTGAATAAAATAGAGAAAAATCTTCATGCACTAAAAATGAATTACAAGAAAACTCTCCAATTGGAGAAGAAATGATAAATTATATAAAGACATAATTGGCTGGTCAATTTCTGTCAGAACTAAATAACTGTAATCTGAGTCTGACTTATTTTTCTTCTAAAAAAGAACTTGGTTATCTGAAAACAATTTTAAAGTTAAGAATCAAGAAAAGAAGAACTTAGTTGAAAAAACCAAAAAGGACTACGACTGATTTTTTTCTCATTTACCATAAAAACTAATTTTCCTCATGAATCAAATAAACAGAAGAATAGTAAGAAAAACAGCCTAAGAAGTTTTCCCATGAAAACTCAATAAATTATTCATTAGTTTCTTTTTTAAGATAACGGTTGACACACCCAAGTCTCCGACTACATGACCTTGTTTGTCTTGATTACAAAAACTGCCTGAGTATTACATTTTATTATATTGGTGAGTGTCTCCGTCTCATGACTAATATCTACAAACAATCGTCTAGCCTTAATACATTTATTTAACATGAAACACTTCGATAAAAAATCCCAAGTAGCTGATTGAACTCATTCCATTTCCTCTTAAGTTTTCTAAAGGTTCTTTAAGACCCTTTTGGCCGAAAATCCCAGAAATAGAGTTTCTCCAACTTCGAATCAAACTAATGACAAAAATCTTAAAAAAAAAACCCAGAAATTTTATGAAACTATCAGCTATCTCACCATAAATGAGTTAGATAAATAAGCCGCAACAGGGGAAAAAAAAAACTTATCGTCCATCTATTAGGAAAACTTTAGGTGCAAGTTGTAAAATGGCCATAGTTAACACCTTTTTTAGTACAATAGGGGCTGAGGGAACACGAACCTAGACCTCTTGGTCATCAATACATTCAATATGCCCACATGATGATAAAACACTTATGTCGCAGTAAAGTTAAAACCCAATTCCCATGATTCTCAAGAAAGAAAAAAAAACGATACATGATCAGGAGTCCAACAAACTAACCTTTCTCCATGGACCTGACTTTGATGACGTCTGAATTGAGTTTTCAGTCTATCACAAAATAAAATGCATTACTGGTTAACACAAGGGCACCAGAAGCAGTTCTGATATTATATATAAAATGCTTTACTGGTTTACCTCTTCAAACTTCTCAAAATTTTGAGTGTCCAATTCATCATTGACCTCAGGAATAAATGCAGCTTTCATTTGATACAACTTGTCCCACTCAATGCCATTGAACCATGGGTGTGCCTAGAAATAATAAGACATATCAACCAATAATTTTATTATTACTCTATTTAAGATCACTCTATTTAAGGAACTCTATATGTCAATATTGATTAAAATTTAGAATAGAACACACCACACAACACCTGTATTTCATCTGCACCCTTGGTCCCAAGCCTTTGTTCAACATTGCATAAGAGTTTACTGATTAGATCCTTCGCTTCTGGAGAGAGTTTTGCTTCTTCTGGAAATTTCAAATGTGTTCTCCAGTTAACTATCTGCACCATAGGTTCAAAAAGAACTTTACTCATGAGAAAATTACATCGAATCAATCACAAGCCAAAAGAGTAAAATCCTAAATATTTTAACTAAGCTACACAAACTAGAGATGGAATATCCAAAATTAAAGCATGTCCCGTTAAGACCCCCCCCAACCATCATAGGTTTTCCAGTCTCCAGGCTCTAGGTAATAAAATAAGAAAGTTAAGGCTCTGTTTACAAGGAATGACAATGAAGGATCGAAAATTATTCTCACAATTCAAATAATTATAATTCGCTTCAAGTTGAAAATAATTCTAAAATGAATTCTATCTAAAATAATAATTAAAATCTGTCAGTTCACAGCTAAAATATCCTAAACGATGGTGGAGGACACCTTTCCCATAATAAATTCTTCTTGTTCTTTTCAATTTTTATTTGAACATTTTGTTTCAGTATATAACTAGTGTCTTGTAGCAATCTAAAATTAATTTTCACTATAGGTTATAAGTGATAGTATATTAAGCTTCTCTTTTTCATTCTGATCCTTAAATAATTTAAGTAAACCTTTCCATTAGAAGTCTTATTCCAATTTCTAAATGTTATCTCTTGTTGGCTTTCTTTCTTGTTCTTCACAAATCCATTCTTATCCCAGCAAATGAAAACCAACAGTGTACTAGTACTTCGTCAGATTCAAGGACCATAAGCATAATGTATTCTGAAACTAGTTCCACATTACCTTCCTACATGTTGACATTGGCTCATCTGAGTAAAACGGAGGAAATCCCACGAGCATTTCATACATGATGGCACCAAGTGACCACCTAAAGTAAATTTACCAAAATGTCATTGGAAGGTTACCTTGAAATAAACAATAAACCAAATAAACTAAAAAGATCCAGACCAATCACATTCCATTCCATATCCTTTCTTCAGCAAAACTTCTGGAGCAATATAATCAGGAGTTCCAACTGTAGAATAAGCCTGCATCACAAATCACCTAGATGTCAAATACAAAATTGAACACATTTGTTGCAGTAAGATATGTGGTTATAACTTATAAGAAGTTCAGAATGAGAAATTCACTAGGAAGGAAAACACTAGAACTAGAATAAAGCAAAGAAAATTTGTTGATTCACCCATTTTTCAAAAACATTTGAAAAGAGATAATTCGAACATGTATCCTCATAATTACAAGGTTAACAAGATGCCACTAGAGCTATGCCCTTGATGGCGATTAACCCCTTTTACAAGTGACTAATGTAAAGGAAGTACGGATCTACCACACATGATATTAAACTACTTACAAGCATCCGCCTGTTCCTTTGCCAGTGTTGTAGTTGTTCCTGTTGTGTTCGTTTTGATGCTACAGGACGCCCATCACTTTGAAGAGCACCACTAAGGTTACTTCCCTGGGAAAAATCCTTTTCTTGGAGGTTACTACAATCTAATGGTTTACATAAGCCAAAATCTGATAATTTCATATGGCCATCCTTATCAAGAAGCAAGTTGTCAGGCTTGATATCTCTGCAAAGCTCACAGGAAATAAGGGTTACTCCCAATAACCATATATGTGACCCCATGAAAAACAGTTAAAAATGCAGGAAATACTAACCTATGAATATAATTATGTTTATGGATTGACTCAATAGCTAAAACTGTTTCGCCAACATAAAATCGGGCCTCGTCTTCTGTTAGAGTATCTTTCCTCATCAGCAAAGTCATCATATCTCCACCAGGTAAGTACTCCATAATAAGATATAAATACTCTTCATCTTGGAAAGAGCAGTACAGCTTTACAATACAATTACTGTCAACCTCCGCCAATAAATTCCTTTCAGCTTTCACATGTTCAACCTATAGTCAAAGAATATGGCATTCAACTAGATAGTGACTTCTGTATATAGTGTATGGAAAGCTAATCTAAGCATACCTGGCCTCTTCGAAGCATCTCTGATTTCTTAAGCTTCTTCATGGCATATACATGGCCAGTTGCTTTCTCTCGACAAACTCTAACCTGCATCTCAATCAAAAGGGAAATGTGTCTTATAGAACGAACAATTGGTTAACAAAATGTCGTAGACTGTGTGCTCATGAATCTGACATCAAACACTAAAATATCTAGTCAGTCAATAAATTGAAGATACAGGTCAAAGGGATTAGGAGTCCAACCTTATACACAGAGAAAAGGTATACAACAAAAATATCTTCCAATTGGTCAAGGTTTTTAAATAAATAAACGCAACACTCTCTCGTTGAGTCGTGATCTAAGACCAACGAGGAGAATGGACCGACCAAAGAGTCTATGATACTAGAATACTACCGCCTAGCGTTTAACAATTCTCTAATTCGGCTCCTTCCATATCTCACGCAAGGCAAAGCCTGCGATTACTAAGTTTGTCCACATTGAACCTCTCATCAATTCGACAAAAAATTCCCATCAAGCACCAATGAATCTGTTCCAGATCCCTCGAATAGGCTGGCCCCCTCTATCCAAATACTTATAAGGCTAATAATCCACTAGCTCTGCACAAGATATGTGCTAGCAGCCTAGCATATCTTCGAACAATAACAAAAACAGGAACAACAAGCAAGATCTCACAGTCACTGCCAAGTGCAAACTCGTCCAAAGCCAAGAACCCTAAGGGGGAAGATGCACCATTGCAATAAGAAAAAAGAAAGACAATATAAATGATAAGGTATTATCATTCAATTGGCCAGCTCCAGCTTTTAACATTTAATCTTTTTTTATTTTTCTTCTGAATTACTGGAATTCGCAGTGAAGTTAAAAAAGTGCAAATCAAATCATACTTTAAAAGCTAACCAATAGCAGCCCATACAATCAAGTAAGAAAGAATAAAGATTCATGTAAAAGAGAGTATTCATACCTCTCCAAAAGCACCCCTCCCTATCATTGTTAGCGGCTCAAAATCACCAGAATCCATTTTATGCCTCTGAAGACGCATATATTCCCTTTCCTTCTTCTCTAGATGCTTAAGCAGGTTGCTTTGCTCTTCCTGGGAGACCTCAGCATCAGCCAACTTCTTTTCAAGTTCATGCCGTCTGCAATGAACAATGAAAACTTTACTCCAAGGTCAAAAAATCAACATGTACATAGCCAAGGTGATAATCATTTCCTAGCAAAGAAATACAAGCTGACCTAAAAATGCCAGAATGCAAATAACTGGAATAAATGGCATCAATAGAACAAGATTGACTAAAGAATAGTAGTAGCACCTAAGACAATTAGTTTTAGCAGTTGTTATAGTACTTTAGATGAAGATGGAAAGGCAGCCAACAAAGAAAGGAAGGAGGAGAGAATATAATAGAAAAATAAATTAACCCCATAAATATTTCACTTTTTGTGATTATACTTAGACCAGTATATATTTGTTTTGAATAACGGAAGAAACATTAGTGTCCCAAAATTAGATATATGCCCTTACACCTAACGGCTCATTTAAAAATGATGTGTGTAACAGAATAGATGCCTTCCGAAGAATAAGTTATGATGCATAAGAATATGGACGGTGAAAAGAGCCTGAATAGTGGCACATAATGAAAGCCAAAGGTAATGCAGAACAAGTAAAAAGTATGCAAGAACAATAAACAATGAGGGAGCAAAAAAAACAAATTTTGCTGCCCACACATCTCAAAAATAGTATAACAAGTCCAACCTCTCCCTCCTTTCTTCCAAGCTCTTCGTTTGCTTCTTGTAATGGTTTTCTATATATTGTTTGGCAGCTGCAACCTTCTGCTTGGTGACATTTGATGGAACCTCTTCACCGATTGGTGCTCTTGATGCATCTTTTGCATTGCCTGTACTCTCCTTTTTGGTCGAGGACTTTGGCTTGTCTTTGGATCTAAACTTCTTAAACCAACGCCTAGTAGCTTCCATTATATCATGCAGTTAATATGCTAAGTTTTAAACCACAGTTCCCCAAGTTCATTTTAACTCAAACAATATACATGACGTGTTTCGTGCAAATATACTGAGCAGTCTCCAGTAGGTCAGATGATGAGAATTTCTGCATGGAAAAATAGTATCAATCAATGAGAGTAAGATAAATAATCTTCGTAAAAGAAAAGGTTTCAAATTATCTTCTCTTTTTTTTTTGAACAAGAAACCATTTCACAGAAGGGGCCTGTGGCCCCATTACACTAAGGATCTCCAACTATTAATCAAGATGTCTTAATTATAATCAAAGAAAAGGGATGATTGTTTGCACCGAGAGATAACAACCATGGTAAGTTTTCCATAAATTGGTTCAAATTATCATATGGTTGCCAGTGATGAAAAAGAAATAACAATGAGACAATTCTAGATGATAAAACTTAATTGCTTTCGAGAAGTCTATAATTATTAAGTAAGGCATTGACAAAACAAATGGATAAACTTCTTAAAGCCACCAAGCTTTCTGTGGAGCAGTTTTCAACATCTTAATGTTCTAAAGTAATAAACTTCCTACAGCCAGCAGATTTCAAACTCAGAAAATATTGCCCTCATATGATACATCAACCCAGCTAGTCTCCCTTAGAAGACCTTCAACAAAATTAAAATTTTAGTGATGTATTGTATGATATTATAAGTAATTACAAATATAGACAAGACCAGCTACAAAACAAAGATGATGCTTGAGCTAGTATCAGCTGACCAATAAGTGACAATCCAAAATCATGACGCACAAACATTTAATTTATCAAAATTCAAAACGCCAGACGAGAGGCCGAGTCAAATTTCCGCCAAAACTACGACATTCATTTTCGCAAGCTTAAAATAAAATAAAAAACTATCGCCACCAAATCCTCACTCAAATTCCGATCAACAAATATATTAAAGAAACAGAACACACAGCCACCAAACAAGAGAATTTCCACTAAGAAAGAGACACTCCTCGCATTTCAATCCATATTCTCTACGATTCGACCAAACAAAAGGTAAATCTCCCAATTCCAACAGTATAAAAACCAAACCAGATCAATCGACTCAAATTAAGAAAAAGCAAAGAAAACTAGACCAGCAGAAGCCTCCAACCTCGTGGATCAGATAATGCACGAAACAAGTATATAACTCGAAAAAACAAAGCAAATAAGGCATTATAGAAGAATTAAACATCGGAAAGAAAAAGAGAGAGAGAGAGAGAGAGAGAGAGAGAGAGAGATATAGTACCGTAGAACTCGACGGAGAAGCAAGCGCAGGAAAGCAATGCGAAGAGAAACCCTAGAGGAGAACGTGAGAAAATGTACGGCACGCAATTACAGGTGAAGAAGATGATGAAGAAGCAGCAGTGAAGAAGAAGATGACGCTCTGTGTTCATGATTTGGATGCCCCATTTTTCTTTTCCCTCTTTCTTCTTTTCTTCTTCTCTTTTCTTTTCTTTTCTTTCTTTAGCCCCTTCTTTTGTGGGTGTTGAAAAACGCTGAATCAGCGCATTTTATACGCGTAGACTTTGTTCCTCTTTTCTTTCATTTTGCTTTTTTTTTCTTTTTCTTTTTTTTCGAAAAATTGCACAAAACACCTCCAAAACATGATATTTATAATATTTAAGTCTTAAACTTTCAATTTAAGCAATTATCTTACTTCTAAAGTTTGAGCAATTATCTTTGTTCTAAAATTTGAAAATCGTTACAATTAACATTTGTAAGCCTGTAACTAGACAAATATAACTTCTTATCTCTTATAATGTTATAAAATTTTTTATAAATTAATAGATTTTTTAAATGTGTATATTAATGTGTCTTTTCAATATCATATTAATTTTGTCAAAAATATTTTAAAATTAAAAAATTGAATAAAAAAACCTTAAAAATATATATATATTGATAATTTTTTTAATGAAATTATTAAAAGTTTGATTTTCTTTTATTGAGTTACGGTTAGTTGTAGTGTTTATTTTCTAGTTTAATGTTACGTATTAATAATTATTTATATTTTATGTCATGAAAAAAAGATGATTTGAAAACATTTTTTTAATAATTAATCATATTTTTAAAAAAATCTTCTGGAAAAATAACTATAATACTAAAAAATCTATAAGTTTACAAATTTTTCATTATAAATTTATAAAAAGTAAGAAATTATGAATTTTTTTAGTTATAGGTTTTAGAGACAAAAAAATACTAAATATTTTTTGACAATTTCCTTTTCATCCATGTGAAAATTTCTTAATTTTAAAGAGTTAATTGCAACACTTTTCAAACTTTAGGAGAGGTGATTGTTCAAATTGAAAGTTTAATAACATAATTGTTACAAATATCATATTTTATGGGATGGTTTGTGCAATTTTTTCTTTATTATAGTGGAGTGGAGACCGAACCTAACTTCCCAATCATTGAATCTATACTAATTGAATTATTGTTGTAGTTGATATTTTGCATTATTTTATGATTTAGGAGACAAGTGAGAATAAATTGATTTAAGAATAAAGTGAAAATAAATTAATGATTAAATTAAATGACAATTTGATAGACCATCTGAATCTTTTTCATTATACCCAATATGCACTATGCATTTAT
Source organism: Cyclanthera cordifolia (assembly GCA_037832605.1). Classification (NCBI taxonomy): domain Eukaryota; kingdom Viridiplantae; phylum Streptophyta; class Magnoliopsida; order Cucurbitales; family Cucurbitaceae; genus Cyclanthera; species Cyclanthera cordifolia. The sequence continues at coordinate 4,567,215 of JBBMEG010000020.1, read as the reverse complement.
CAACTCATATTAAACCAATATGTATCTATAACCATACCCAAAAAAGTTTAAATGAGAATAAAAGTATTAACTTTATTATCACAAATGATAAGTTAAGAAAAATATTAATAATGTAGTCAATTTATTTTTTGAAAAAATATATCAGTATTATTAAATCAATTAAAGTTTAAATTATAATATTTTTACATTTTCAATCAAATTTAGTGCAATGAAAAATGATTATAGAATCATTGGCTAAATAATAAAAAGTTTTTTTTTTTTGAGAATATTAAAAGTTATTTATTTATTAAAGTAAAAATGTAAAATAAAGTGGGAACTAAATTTTATAAATACTATAAATCGTGTTTTGCATGTGTAAGTTTATATTATATTATATATATTAAAAATAAAATAAATATTAATATTAGAAACAACCTTTTAAAAGACATAAATAAAATTTAAATAAAAGACTAAAATTACTAATTTAATATTTTGTTTCTTTGTAACTCAAATTTATTTTAATGTGCAAAATAAACAAATGAATGACATATTTCGAATAATTATTATTGTTGATGTCGAAAAATGGTCAACAGATATCCACAGTAATGATTTGTTTAGCTGAGGACGAAAAGGCCTGTAAAAAAGTGAAATTAGATGCACTGGTGTGGTGTGAGCCACATGGCCTCTGATGCCTAAGTCAGAAATAGAATTTAAGAGAATAGTATAAGACTTTAGGAATAGCGTAAGAGTACTTAGCTTAGGATTCGTCCCTTGGACGGAAAAATGACTTGACTTTTATAGCCGTCGGTCTCGTAACCGCTGCGACTCACTTATGGCGATATAATGGTCGGGTCGTTAGAAACGTCCATCATTAAGCCGTGTATGAATACCGGCGTAACTCTTGACCGTTACCCTTCGGAGGTGTAACGGCCTTGACTCCGGAGTTACTTGGACTCGGTCAACCTTGGAGGTCCTCACCTCCATGGCCGACTCCCTTAAGGGTGCAGCCTTCTCGTTGTAGCGCTAGGACGCCACGGGTATTCAGCGTCCCTTAGCGCTACTTTGGACTTGGTCGACTTATCCACAGGAAAGTCCTAACCTCCACGACCAACCCACCCAGATTAGCTTACTCGACCGTCCTCCTCAGAGGTCGGCTTTGGACTCGGTCAACTCTTACAGGTCCTCACCTCCACGACCATCCCACCAGGTTGACCTACTCGTTGTAACCGGGGATGCCACGGGGTGCAGCGTCCGCCTACGTTACTTAGACTCGGTCGACTCCTAGGGGAGACTCCTGACCTCCACGACCAACCCACTCGGGCTGACCTACTCGTTGTAACGGGCGACGCCACAGGGTGCAGCACCTTCATACGTTACTTGGACTCGATCGACTCTTCGGAGAGTCCTGGCCTCCACGACCAATCTACCCGGATTGACCTACTCGTTGTAACGGGCAACGTCACGGGGTGCAGTGCCTCCAAACGTTACTTGGACTCGATCGACTCTTCGGAGAGTCCTGACCTCCATGGCTAATCCACTCGAATTGACCTACTCGTTGTAACGGGCGACACCACGGGGTGCAGCGCCTCCAAACGTTACTTGGACTCGGTCGACTCTTCAGAGAGTCCTGACCTCCACAACCAATCCACGCGAATTGACCTACTCATTGCCGAACTCGAGAAGGGTGAGGCTGCAAGGGTCGACCCCCGGGCGGTCAAGACCTTCCTTGGCCGACCCCGGAGTCGGTATGGACTCGGCCAACCTCTGGGGGGGGGGGGTCGTGGCCTCCATTTAGCCGACCCTTCGAGGGTCGGAAATGGCGAGACTGATCCCCGAGGAGTCAGAAATGGACTCGGCCGACCCCTGAGGGGTTGGCAATGGCGAGGCCGACCCCTCGGTCGGCAAGGGTGTTGGCCGACCCCCTGGGGGTCGAGGCTTCCATTTGACCGACCCTCGGGGATCGACGTTGGCTTATTTGTCCTTCGTGTGGGACTCAATCTCTTTCGAGTCTTTCAAAATATTTTTAGATTACAACAATTATCTACGACAAATTCTTCAAAATTTATGAGTTATGACCTTTTGATTTTAAAAAGGTTACACTCTGATAAAAGAACGGTAAAGAAAAAAAATGCAGATATTATTCATTTTAAAGTTAAATAAAAAAAAGTTAATTGAAAAACAAAGAAATCCAAAAACAAATTTGTAACTCATCATTTTATTTTTTGCTCTAAATTTGAGCAAATGCAAAATACTCCAAATATAAATACTTGATTTCTAACTCTTGGCCGACAAACTATTTATTATTCTAAGATTTTTTCTTCTTTAACGGGTAAGATTTTTTTTTAACCATTAATAAGATTGGATAGTAAAGTCTGAAATACATTATGACTATTTTTACCACTTTTATGTAAATCGAATCATGACTATTTTTATTAATCAAATTTAATTTAAGATCAAATAAAATTGTAATACCAAGTCCAATACAACAAAAACAATGTAATTATATTAACTTTTGTTTCAAGTAAAAATAAAGTAAAACATTTTAAATAAATAATAATAGTACACTAGTTATAAAAGTGAGTACAAAATCTTAAAGCGAACATAGTTCAGTTGGCACTAGTGATGCATTAGTATCACTCGATTAATAGTTTGAGTTTTTATATCACCGTCTACATAGGGTTTGTGGTCTCCTCTCCAATTTGTACTCAAAAAAAAAAAAAAAAATAGAACGCAAAATAAAAACAAAAAAACTAAAGTTCATTTATATGCAATTTGCTAAGCATATCTTGTTCTTCAACTTCATCAAATTAGAGTGGTAAATGTTGTAAATTGGATTTAAGGTATGATTGGATACATATAAATCATGTACTTTTGTTTTTGTAGGCGTAAATCATTTCGAGTGGATGATTGAAAGAAATGAGAACAAAAATGTTAGACTCAAATGTTAAGGAAGAAATGTTCTTGTTTATTACTTTGGTTAAAACACCATTGTAGTCCTCCGACTATTAACTTTGTTTCATTTCTAGACTTTCAAAAGTTAAATTTTGATCTCTCAACTTTGAAAAAAAGCTTAAATATAGCCCTTGAGTAAAAGAAAAAATCATGATTCAAAATTTGATGAGCTTGCAAGAAAATAATTGTAGCAACCCGGTACATAACCGTTAGGTTATAGCTCGGGAGTTACTAATACATGAAAATTTAACAGAAATTCCGGCAGAGTTTCCCCTAAAATATGAGAAACTCATACTTGCAATACCTGTAAAACAATACCTCGACAATTCAAAATTCATTTAAAACGACCCTGCAAGTTCCAAACAAAACAGTTATCCTATCCAAGCAGTCAACAGTTTGAACATAAATATAAATCTCGAGATCTCGGTTCCATACTAAACATTTTAAAATGAAGTTATTACGATAGTTCATGCAGGAAGAGATGCATTAAGACTATAGACAACTACATTAAAACTAGACGCAACGAATATGTCCCCCTCTAGGTCTATCCTCAGTTGTGGATCATCTATCTTGGTGCGTACCTACAACTATGGTTTTGAATCCATAGCCAACATAAAACGAAGGGGTGAGCCTGTGAAAACTCGGTAAGAAACCCCGCATGAGTTGCACGCAACATATAGAACAAAACATGCATTAATCAAAAGTCAAAGAATAACATGCACAAACAAATGAAAAAAACATCCTGACTCTCGGGTGTTAGTGCCACGCGTTCCAAAACTTGTGGCAATATTCAGGGAGTCTCACCAGTCGATGCCGTGAAACTCCAAAGTCACAACCCAACCCCTCAAGGTACAACAGAGAGCCTAGACGCAAGGGCTATCCACTAGAGTCGCCTAGGTTATCCTGGGTCCTTCCGGCACGGTGGGGTCAATCTGAACACGTCAGATACCACGCACGGCACCGAGCCAACCTGCTAGCGCGGCGCTCACTTATGCCTTAGCAATTTCGGTTGCTCATTGCCTAGCAAGTTGCGAGCTCCAGCTCACGCGATAAGGGATCTCCGTCCAATGACTGATTCCCTTATCACCCATATGCATCTAAGATCATTCAGCTATGCTACCCTTAAGGACAACTAGGTCCCCGGCTAATGCCATAAGACCCAAAAAGTCATTACACGACCATGTCGCGTAAGGTGGAGCACCTTGATACTTGGGTACAAGCTATGGAGTCGCCCGACGTCTCCGAGAGTATCTCCGGCGCGAGTAAGGCGAACAAGAACCGATCAAGTTCCCTCACTAAACTAAGCTTGCCAGCAGCTCATCCAGCTGTAGGTGCAAGTACAAGCGTTAGCGGATACACTAGCCGAAGCTAGGATCACACTTCTACTTGATAGTTTGCAACTCGTACATGTTGCAGTGCTCGCAACTGTGCTCTAGTTAGGTGTAAACCCAATAGTATCTTGAAAAGCTCCTAGGTACCAGAAAGGACTGCGGGAACCTCGACACGTATAAAACACCCTATGGTAAGACCTGATGGTCAGGTGTCGCTCTTAGGATGGTTGCAATCCATCCCTCCACAAGCATAATCTCTCACATTTGACTACCTCTGTCCGTTAGAGAACGTTGTCGCGTCCGACCACCCCGATGGGTCGTTCCCTAACGTGTCACGTAGCAGCAGACCCTATGGTCTACTGCAACCACCCTATGGCGGAGCAGAGACATGTCGAGGCCATCAGGCGGACATACTCACACTATCAAGAAAATGACTCGACGCTCACATCAACACACAATGCATGCAACGACCCTATAATCTATTGCACATGTACATATAGGAGAAGAACGCATCATAAGCAATCTACCACCTTATTCGCTAGCTAGGGTTCAGTGCATAAAAACAGATCATCACATATACATTAGATACTAAAACATATACAACATACGAGTATCAATAATCAAAGCTACCATCCTTCCTACATGTACATAAATCAACAAGAAACCCTACAAGCATCTAACCAGTCAAACAGGAGAAACAAACAGTTTGAAATACACGAAGCATGATAAAGCAACATATAAATCCACATACGAACGTGCACAACAAACAGGCCTATGTTTCTAGGTAAATGCAAGCAAACAACACCCGACTAGGGTCCCTTACTCTCGTTTACTAGAACTGAGCGGATGAGGCTCGATCCCCAAGGGGAGCACTCGAGTAAACTCTGACCTATAATGAAACAAGGCCAACAAAAAATTAGAGACAACGCCGAAGCGACTCATTGAAAACTAAACAATAGACTTCCCAAACCCCTAAATAACGACCATTCACACAAAGCTAACTTCGAAACACTTAAACTCGACTCGAGATTAAGCTTGCCAAACCTCACCTAACACTAAAACCTCCAATCCAGCTCGAGCCAAACTCAACATAAATAACAAATGATCAGCAACCCAGCCTCGACCAAGAAGCAAGCGAATTTTGAACTCCTCAAATCGCTTAAGTATTGGCCCCTAAGAGGAACCTAACATCATAGCCTTCGATTTGACAGCAAGGAGAAATTAACTAGCAACAAACACACGACTAAGAACTAGGATTAGCACCCAAGATCCCACATCCCTCGACAAGCCTCTACTATCCCTTTCAAACCAAGGACCCGAAAATAACCTCACTCTTAACTAACCAAGCAGAAAACCGAAACATTAATTAACAAAACCATACCTGAGCTCCACGGGGAGAGATAGTGCGTCAGAGATATGGCAGACCGAGAGGGAGATCAGCGAGACGGGGGAGATCGACGAGAGAGAGAGCGCGATGGAGAGAGAAAGATGCGAAGAGAGGTTATGAGAGAGAGGGACGGTCAGCGACCACGATGGACACGGGTTGCGGTGGAGGCGACAAGTCGCCTCGAGAAGAAGACGGCGTCGATTTGCAGAAGAGGGGGCGTCGATTTTTTTGCAGAAAAGGGGGGGGGGTGAAATCACATGAAAAGAAGAAGGGAAGAAAAGAAGCAAATAGGTTTTTAGTTTTTAGGTAATTGCAATTAGATCCTCCGATTTTCTATTTTATAAAAACGTAATCCTAAAATTCTCAAGAAACGATTGTAGCTGAGTGGCTTAAACGTCCATTTAGCTTGGAAGAGAACCTAGTTCAAGTCCTCAGTGAAACACGAAACATTTAAGTTTACTAATGACAAAAAGAATTTAAATATCATGATGGGAAAGCAACAAGGAATTTTTGACAAAAGTGGTTCAATTATATGCGATAAAGGTTATAAGGTAAAATTTAGAGATAAAAATTCAATTGATGGAAAAAATTTATGATGCATGTTAAATGGGTAAACAAACATTTTTATCTCATAACGATGAAACAGTAAAATCTTTTATGAAAAATTAGAAGTGATCATGGAAGAGAACTTGAAAAGGCTTTGTTTTGAAAAGTTTTGTGAAGAAAATAGTATTACTCATGATTTTTTTATTTCCAAGAACACCTCAACAAAATGGCTTCGTAGAAAGAAAAAATTGGTCTTTACAAGAATTAGCTACATCCATGTTAAATGAATCCATTTGCCAAATTATTTTTGGACGGAAGCTATTCATACTGTATATTATGTAATGAATAGAGTTTTAATAAGATCTATTTTGAATAAAACTCCATCTGAGCTTTTTAATGAAAAAAAATTCTAAATATTAATTATTCCAAAGTCTTTGGTTGCAAATGTTTCATTTTGAAAGATAAACGGAAGCTTGCAAGGTTTGATTCAAAAATTGGCATTGACATGTTTCTAGAATATTCTGCATGTAGTAAAGCTTACAGAGTTTTTAATAAAAGAACTCTTGTAGTTGAAGAGCCAATTGATGTTGTATTTGATGAAACACATGTTGCATTTAATAAAGTTTATGTCAGAAAAGTTATTTGAAGATCTAACCATAAATGACAAAGACTTAAAAGTAGTAGCAAGTGGAGCTCATAAGGAGTT
>JBBMEG010000020.1:4545523-4560214 GCA_037832605.1 Cyclanthera cordifolia | reverse complement strand
TCAGAAAAGTTATTTGAAGATCTAACCATAAATGACAAAGACTTAAAAGTAGTAGCAAGTGGAGCTCATAAGGAGTTAGAGGAAACCATTCCTGATAATTGGATATTTTCTACTCACCGTCCAAAGGAGTTCATTATAGGTGATGTATCTCAGAGGGTAATAACTCGATCTTCTTAAATGCATTAAATAACATTGTATTTGTATCTCAAATTGAACCTAATTCTTTCAAAGATGCTGAGTTTGATGAGTTTTGGCATGTCGTCTTGTAAGAGGAATTAAATCAGTTTGAAAGAAATAATATATGGGAGCTAGGTCCACGTCCTGATGTTCATCCTATCATATGTACTAAATGGGTGTCTAGAAATAAAATGGATGAATCTAGTAATATTATTAGAAATAAAGCTATGTTAGTTGCTCTAGGTTATAGTCAGGAGAAGGAATAGATTATGTGGAAATTTTTGCTCTGTTGCAAGGCTTGAGTCGATTCGTATGTTGCTTGCATTCACATCTCATAAGAATTTTATTTTATTTCAAATGAATGTAAAAAGTTCAGTTTTAAATGGTTTTTTATAATGGAGGAAGTTTATGTTGAACAACCATTGGCTTTTAAAGTTTTGACAATCCAAATTATGTGTTTAAGTTAAATCAATCTCTTTATGGTTCGAAACAAGCCCCTCGAGCTTGGTCTGATCGTTTGAGTAAATTTTTGCTTGATAATGATTTTAAAATGAAACTTAGTGACAATACACTTTTTATTAAAATTAAAGAAAATGATATTTTGTTGGTACAATTTTATGTTGATGATATTATATTTGGTGACACTAACCCTTCTCTTTGTGAAGAATTCTCTAAGTGTATCTACAACAAGTTTGAAATGAGCATGATGTGAGAATTAAAAAAAAAATTCTTGAAATTCAAATCAAACAAGTTGAAGATAGAATTTTCATAAATGAAGAGAAGTACCGGCCAAGAGATCTACTCAAAAGATTTAAGCTAGACAATGCAACAATAGCAAAGACCTCAATGAGTACCACTACAAAGCTTGATAAAGATGATAAAGGTAAAAATGTGGACATTAAAGCTTATAGATGTATGATTAGATCCTTGCTTTACTTAATTGCGAGTAGGCCTCATAGAATGTTTAGTGTATGCATGTGTGCTAAATTTCAATCATGTTCTAAAGAGTCACATTAGTATGCAGTGAAACGAATTTTTAAATATTTACTTGGCACATATAAATTAGGCTTATGGTATCCTAAGAATGCATCTCTAGATTAGATTTCATATTCTGATGTCGATTTTGCTGGTAGTGCAACTAATAGAGAAAGTCCTAGTGGAATTTATCATTTCTTAGGCAGTTCACTAGTTTCTTGGTACAGTAAAAAGAAAAATTCGGTTGCATTATATACTACTGAGGTTAAATACATTGTTGTTGCTAGATGTTATTCTCAAGTTTTATGGATGAAACAAGCTTTGCGTGATTTTGGTCTAAATTTGGAATAAATTCCTTTATTCTGTGATAACACTAGTTCAATTAATTTAACCAAAAATCATGTTAAGCACTCTAGGACAAATCATATAGATATTCCATAGCATTTTCTTAGAGAATATGTGCAAAATGGAAATATTGTCAAATTACATTCCTACAAAGAAACAAGTTGAAGATATTTTTATAAAAGCTTTAAATGAAGAAGCCTTTTGTAAAAATAGACTTGCACTTTATATCATTCACATTTAATGATAATTTTATTCTTCTTAAAAAGAATTTACAAAAAAACTTTTGCCAATTTTTTTATCATGTATTAAATTGAGGGGGAGAAATAGATTTTTGTATCTTTTTTGGTGATAACAACCGTGGGAGAATATTGATGAATTTTAAATGATTATTTAATGATTTGTGATCATCAAAAAGTGGGAGATGGTTAGATTTAAGGCTTCAAATCAATCCAAATATTTTAATGATAACAACCTTAAATATTTTTACTGAATTTATAGTGTTTCAAAGAGTCTATCTCATAGACATCGAAAAGATGATTACAACGCATCTTGAATCAATCGAATCCAAGTTCAAACGAGGGAGAAATGAACAAAACAATATTGGCGAAAAATAAAGAAAAACAGGATTTTCCCATTAGTTTCCATTATTATTAATCCAAAATCATTTCCATCTCTCATATATTGAATCTCAACCATCCATACCTTTTGTCTTAAATATAATGGTCATATTCTATCTATCTTCATCAAATCTCATCCATCCACTCATTTTACCCTAAATCTAATGGCCATGTTTTAATCTTCTCTTCATTTAAATATTATACATCAATCTCTCAATACTTTTCTCCAACAAGCCTTCGTATTATCAAGCTATCAAAAAGTCTTGGTAATTACATCTCACATACTCTTCAACCGATATTGTGCAATTTTTGTGAAAACGCTTTTACTCTGTTATCAACTTGTGAAATTGCCTACAAGAGGTTACATTTGTGTGAAATTTATTTTTGTGTGTTCTTTGGGATACACCTTGGGTTGTGAATTTAATTGGTTTAATCCTAAACATTGAAAAGGCTTTGTATTTTTCTTTAGCCTAGGAAAAGAGAATCATGTAGGTTTGGTTCTCACCGGATAAGAGAATCACCAATAAAATCAACAAGAAGGAGTCTTGAGGGTGGAGTAGGGATTTTCCAAACCACCTAAAACTTTCGGTGTCTTCTTTCCCTTATTTTTTACTTTTTGTAATTTCAATTTCGCATGTAATTTATGTTAATTCATGAAGTAGAACTTGTTATAGTTTATTGGTTATTTAGTTTAACAAAGTAGATTGACTTTTTTTTTTTTTAAATAGTGGACAACCTTATTCACCCCCCTCCCCTCCAGTGTTGCTTAAAGATCTATACGGATTATGTGCGAGACGAGGGGACGATATTCTCACTCGTAGAAGTGTTAGAGATCGAGAGGCCACCTGGTTAGCTTTACCTACTATGGTTTTCTCAACTTTCCCTAGGTGTCGTGTTTAAGAGTGAGGGTGTGGATGATTTCCACCCTAGAATATTTGTCTTATCACCACCCAGCGAGTGTTCGAGGCCTAAGGGCCACTAAGTTTGCTTGGCTCGTCGAAAAGCTCTCACATTAGCATTGGTTAAACACATTGCTCAAGTGTGGACTCCGAAGGGTATTTTCGATCTACAGTATTGGCTAATAGACTTCTCTGATTCTTGACACAGGTTATTGATCTCTTTCAGAGTTGTTGACATTTCAAGACTTCACATCCATGAGATTTGGGCCAGTGTATCTCTTGATGTTATCTATTGTGATATGCTCCTTTGACTATCTACATGTTATTCCTCGAGCTGGAGAACCTTATTGAGTTTTGTGATTCGCTCATTTTCATTATGGATTTTTTTTTTCAGGCCTCAAGTACTTGGACCAGAATGCTGAAAAAGCTATTGTGTTGACTATCATGATCGTTGCACTAAAGTCTAAGAACTGTCCTAGCATGTTTTTTAATTCCACACTTTTATTTTAGTTATGGTTGTCTGATATAAATGCTTTTGGGATACGAGCGAATAATTGTTTTAATAAATGTGCAATGATTTATTTTGTTAAGTTCAGGTTATAACTGATTTTCATAAACGAGGTTTGTGTAAGGTCTCTAATTTTATCCTTTGAAAATTTGATCCTTACGGTTGATATTTAAGCTCATAGTCATAGATTTTGTAGACTAACTTACTATGTGAGTTGTTGGCTCTCATAGTGGTCGTCATCAGGTTAACAGTCAGGATTTTAAGTATATAATCGAGCATGTATTACAATTAAGCCTTGTATGATTACTTGGTGTAATATCTTGATCATGATTGATGTTGTTTATAGATGTTTGGTATGATATCCTAAGCATGAGTTCTGTTATCGATAGAGGTTCTACTGGCGAAACTAAATAGTTTTATTTTATGAGTTCCTGAGATAGTGTCTAATGGCATTTATCCTTAGAGAGACCAACTGAGTGAATCACTATTGGTTTTTCACATCGTAAGGCGGATGATCAAGTAGCAGACTAAACTTAGGGAGACTTTCCAACTAGAATACCGAAAATTTCGTGTTTAAGACCTCACTTGCGAGCTCCCACGTGATTGTATTGATTTGTACTCCTCAATGTTGAATTCTTGTTTGATCGAGTTAGACTCGACCAACTAAGTCTATTGCTTCGTAGTTTAGAGCTCGTAGGGCCTAAATATTCCTAGAATTGTACAGGCAGGTCTTTGCCTTTGGTGGTTGTGCTTCTTTAAAGTTTATGGTAACTAGAGTTCTTGTTGTAAGATTGTAGTTCAGTGTTCAGTTAATTGACTCAAGTTAGTAGATCAAGAAAGGATGTACAGCCTTGTGAGTGCTTAGCGTGGTTGTTAAAAAAAAGATTTGTGCTTGAGTTTCCCCAGACATGTAAAGGTTGTAGCTTGTGAATCGATTGTTCAGATCAATGATGATTTTAGTTTGTATTTCTCGTGAGAATAAGAGTAAAAGAGCTTGTGGTAGTTGTATGCAGTCAGCAAGATAAGGCCTTGTGCTGGCATTCTATAAGAAGATTGTCAGAGATGAATTAGAATCTGGAGGCTCGTTGGTTGTTATTAACTTTTAAGGTTAAGGTGTGAGTCGTTAGAACCCTTAAGTGGTTCATATTGCTAGGCATTGTCCTTCGATTAACGTGGTGTTTTATCAAGAGTTAGAAAGTTGGTGATGTGGTGGTTTTTATTTGAGCATATACTAAATTATTTATCTAAATTAACTCTAAATGAATGACACATATCAATGCTTCACGCATTCAAAATCGCATTACGCAAGTATATGTAGTCAAATAGTAGTAAGTGATTAGTGTATTTATATCGTTCTCAACAAGTATATGAGTTAAATGCTTCACAAGTAAAATTGGAACTCGATAGTCAATACTTAAACAAATCTTGTTTTTTATGGTTTATAAAACTAAAATGGTAACAGAAAAGAAAACTAATTAATTTACTTGATCAGGAGTTTGCTTTGAAAAGCGATTACCATCGCGTAAGATAGAACATGGTAAGAAGGATAAAATACTTAAATTATCGTTAAAGCTTCCTGTTGAAATACTTCATAAGAATGATTACAAGACTCGTGCATTAATGAAATAATTATCTCTAACCTTTTCCTAACAACTAAGAGTTCTTCAGTTATCCTAATGATTAAGAGTGGTGATTCACTAAGATATCTTTCTCTCAAAGCAAGCCTAAGGACGTTATCGGGGGGTTGTCAATCAATCAACGCGAAATCTATTCAAACATCCTAAATGTTATCCGCATTTTCCTCTTCCCAACTTAATACTAATCTCAATATCCTCTTTCTCACTTAATGCTACTCACTTCATTCAACATAAGTCATGGTCGACAAGAACAAATCAAGTAGTAATTCAAAATACTTTATTCACATGAAATTAGAATTTCAAAACATAGACATAATCAAATCATAATGAAAATAGTAAATCGAAAGAACATCTACTCTTAAACAAGTAAATAGAAAACTAAAACGATAAAGCAAAACTAGGGTGAAGGATCCAGATCGAAGCTCTACTAACACTTAAGGACTTGATCCCTAGCCTTCATCTATAACGTGACAGACTCATCTTGAAAAACTCGTAGAATTAGAGTGGAACTACCATAGATACAAGAATGGTGCTCGAAATTGCCAACACTTTGGAAGTTGTGTCGGTGTTAAGAGTCACCTTAGATATTTGCTAACTGCAGTATTTATAGGGAAAATTAGAGTTAGCTTCACATCAAGTAAGAAGAAAAATCTAAATCATAGAACAGATAGCTGCGCATATCCCGTGATTCTCGCTTCTTGTTAAGATTCGATTCTACTGAACTTTCAACTCTTCGACGTTCGTGCTATAACTAGAAAGCGTGTCGATGTCCAAATTTATGCACATTAACAATAGATTAGCACAGTAAGTATTTGCTTCTTCAGTTGTTTGTTATTTGAATCATTTAAGTCTAGAAATCTAGTAGTTTACTAAATATTTAATCAAGCCTTACTTTAACTCAATCATTTCGCTTTTCTACATATCTCCCTTCTGAATGTAAATCTACGCCTAAATAATTGAAGTTATATAAAAAATTTGCTTAAGTTTCCATTAAGATATTAGTCAAAATAACTCTCTTATGAAGAGTTATCAAGGTTTTTCCAAAAAAAAGTGTTGGTTACCTCTTGGAAATTTAATAAGCTAAGAAAGCTTGGAGGTGCTATGAGATTGGTATTGGCTGACCACGTGTTCGAATAAGTTGTTAAGGGCAGTGTTGTATGTTTCTTGGAAAGTAAAGTTCTGTTTGGACTAATTGAAGTAAGTTGTTCTGGGTTGTGTTAGCTTGTAAGCTTGTGGTTGTTAGTTCGAGCAGTTATTTTGGTTCCAATAAGTCATTGTTTCTAAAAATTGATGATTTACTTGAAGTTGATTGGTTTGCCACCCTTGTTGATTTTTTTTGGAGTAAAAGTGCAGTATCCTATCAAATGTTTCCTTTGATTGAAAGTTATGATTGTTTACAAATTTTCGTGGTAAGCTTTGAAGTTCTCTTGGAGAAAAAAAAGTATGAAATTTGAAGTTAAATTGGTTGCAACTGCCAAATCAGCTAGAGAAGGCTATAGACCAAGTTGTTATGTTTGAAGTTTGTTTAGCTTTTTGCCTAGAACATTAGGAGGCTTGATCATTAAAGTATAGTTGATTGAAAAGTGATGTCAGTTGCTTGAATAATCACCTTTTGGTGAAAAGTTCATTGTTGTGCTTCCAGTTTGTTGTTAAGCATTCGTATTGTTTGTGCCTTAAGAGGTTGACAAAGATTGGTGTTTCAGACTGGTTCTTAGCTTTGTTGTTCATGGAAAATTTTGAGAAAGTATTTGTTTGTGGTGTTCCTTGTGAGGATTTAGTTGAGTTATACTGCAAGAGTGGTCACGATCTTGACCAGTTGAGCCTTGAAGAGTTCCAGCCAGAGACATGTCTGTGTGCCACCCATTGTTCACCTGACTCATGTTTATAGTGTCTTGTGAGTTGTAGATTGAGGCTAGAGGTTTGAGTTGTATTCCCATTAGATGTTTCGTGTTGATTTGTAGAGCTTGTGGCTAGAAACCTTAGTTTGCTTTTAAGGACAAGTTGTACTTTATTACAAGTCATTGTTTGTTGCTACCTCAGCCGACATCATTTTAAATGATTTCTTTGTTCCAATATTAGGAGCAGAGTCTATGGAGTTAGCTTGTTTTTTAAGCCTTCTTGTAGGAGCGACATTTTGTTATCTTGGTTATTGGATCGAGAAAGGATCCGATCATATTAGATAAACTGGTTGATCAGCTTAGAGTTAACTTGTTTGTAGGGTTGAGGTGAGATCCTATGTTGTTGTCATTTTGACATTCGAATAGATTGAAGTTTCAGTGTAGTTTTCGCTGCCTTGGATTGTGCCCTGGTGGTAAGGATTGTAGTGGATAATGACTCTCATTTTTGCAGCATTGAGTTTTTGCTTGGTTTGGAGTTAATGCTAGTTAGCCCAAGGTTTTAGTGGGAGTTGTCGTTTGTTTATAAACTGTTCAGGTTTGTTGCTGAGTTTTCTGTTGGTTGTAGTACCCAAGAGATACCCCTAAAGTTAGTTCGAGTAGACCAGGATTACTTTGAGTGTTGGATGATGAGTTTAGAGTGTTGGTTCCATTAAAATTATGCAATGGTGCAGTTTTAGCTCGCCTCAAGCTAGCAAGTTAGGACTGGACCTAGGTGCTCAGGTGTAAGTGTTTTGTTAGACGATTAGAGCTTGAGTTTTGTTAGATCCAATTGTACTCCAGTGGACTTTCTTGTTACTTTTAGTTTTTGTCCTGGAAAGTTTGGTTAAAGCTTTATTGTCCTTTAGGTTGGTTGATCACCTTGGTTAAGTGATGTCATTAAGGATTACATGTATTTTTCGCTTTCGTTCTCATGAGGTCGTTCTCAGTTGAGTAGTGGTTTGAGTTGAATTCAAGTTGTGTAGGATGACTCAAAGATTGAGACTGGGGGTCTCGTGGTTGTTGGAAGTGTTTTTGTTTACTTTAAAAGGAAAGTAACCTGTAAGAGTTTTGTTTTATAAGACTTTGATCATTCAGGATCCTAGAAGGATTTGGTATAGAGTGTCGTTGGTTGATTTTTCTCGTGTCGTTGCTTGTGGAAGCTTGTGTAGAAGCACTGTACTTGTTTTTCCTTTTGTGTATGTTCTGGATTTGCTGATTGACTTTAACGAGGGGAGTTTCGTTGATTAAGAGTTTGAGTTCAGTTTGGTGGGTGGCACTCTTGTTGTGGTTATTATGTTTTCTTTTCATTGGTTAGGGATTGTTTTCATTGGTTGTTTTAACCTTAAACAACTTTCAAGAATGAAAGTTTTTTAGAGGGGTAGTATTGTAACAGTCCGAATTTTTCTAGAAAGTGAAAATAAAACCTTATTTGAATTAAGAATTTTAATAAACTGGTATTGTATAAGTAAATTTGAATTTAAATTATTAATTTACGAAATGAATAATTAATTCGACCTTTTTATCCATAGAAAATCCATTAATTGAAGTTAATATCCTTTTCCAAATACTTCACAGATCCAAGCAGCTCTTGAACCTCCTATACCCCTTTCTAAATGGGCTATTATTTGGCAATTTCCATTTTCCATACATCTAGAAACAAATGATAGCAATCAATATCACTTTTGGTTAATGAAAGTTATTTGATGGAGAAGTTATTAGAAAGTATTTTCTATTGTTCCATTGTAGACATACTAATAAATAACAATAAACTAATTATAAGAAATTAAGTTACAAATTTTTTTAAGATGTCTTCAAACAAGGAACACTTCGAAAATAAAAAAGTCCATCAAATGACGAAAACAATAATGAATGCAAGGTAAGAGTTGATTCAAACTATCACACTAGTCGACGAGTTCAACGATGATGTCAAAGAGAAGAAGAACCTTAACCCCCAATTTGGAGATATATGATGAGAACCATGAATTTTTTCCATCAAATTGGAAAGAGTGATCAATCTTGTAGGGAGTTGACTAGGTTGGATGTCATGACATTCAACAAACTTTGTGGCCTACAAAGTACTAAAGAAGGACTATGCCCCACTAAATGCGTTGGTGTTCAAGAAATTGTCGTCATATTCTTATATATTTGGGCATATGATGTTAAGAATCACATTGTCAGAACTCAATAGGCACGTTATGAGGAGATAATATCGCAACATTTCAGAGGTGCTTACTGCAATTTTTCAGTGTCACGAGGTGCTTCTAAAAGCACCATAACCAATTACAAGCAACCGCAGGTGCAAGTGGTTCAAGGTAAACAATGGGGCTCATTGTAAATCATATCCCTACATTTAATTCAATATCCCCATCCATTATAATTTTATAGAATTGTTTGTGTGCGCTGGACGATACATACATCTTTGTAAAAGTAGAAATCGACAACCAATCATGATACAGAACAAGAAAAAGGCATCTATCTATTAAACTTCTAGGTGTTTGTTCTCTTGGAGGCGAGTTCATTTTCATTTCAGCTGGTTTTGAGGGGTATGCAGCCGATTTTAGACTACTTTGAGATTCTTTAGCACAACTGAACAATCTAAAAGTGCACATGGTAAATGCAATAATTGTTTTTAAATGTCTTAATTACAACATAATTTAGTACCACATTAGTGACATACGCAAATGCCGAAGACTTTCTAGCACCCTATAGAGGTGAAATGTATCACTTATCAAACGTGAGAGGAGCTGCTAACTCTCTACTAAAACCTACAGAATTGTTTAATAGAAGACACTCATCGGCCAACAATGTCATTGAAAGAGCATTTAGTAAATTGAAAGGGACATGAGTAATACTTAGACAACAATGTCAAAACTAAAGGGCATATTATATTGGAAACTATTTACATCAATAACCTCACCTGACACTACCTTAATTACTTCTCAAGGAAATAATTTCAAGCCAGATAATATAGAATAAATTGAAGTGTCTGATGAGTGGAGTCAATTTCAAGAAGTGTTAGTCGAACAAATATTTTCTGCTTGGTGATTAACAATTAATGCATTCAGTTATATCTTTTGTTTTTTAAATCAAAATTTTATTTGTGTGAATGCAAATGCTTTAATGTGATATGAAACTTATATTATCTTATTTCTTCTTGAAACACAATGTCAGGAGGTAATCGAGAATCCTTCATCAATGGACTTTCGTTGAAGATGCACATTTGGTTGAGGGTTTATTGAGGTTAAAAGAAAAACATCTACACTTGAAGGAACCTTCAGATCATGACTTATTAATGCCCTACTTTCACACATGCAAGAGAAGATGCTTGAAACAATCTTGAATAACAATAGCATAGAGTGTAAAGTAAGGACTTTGAAGAAACAATAAGTTGCAATAAAGAAGATGAGAGGTCCAGTTGAAAGTGGTTTTAGATGGAATGAAGCATAAATGTGCATAGAAATTGACAAATAAACTTTTGACGGATGGATCAAGGTAAATTGTGTTAAATTTAACTTTTACAATTTATTTTGCAATATGTTAATGTCTTCTATTATTTAGAATTCATTAATAATTTCCTTTACAAACACATCCAAATGCAAAAGGTTTTTGGAATCACTCAATCCCACAATATGAAGCGTTGACCCACATTGTCAAAGATGAAAGAGCATCTGGGACAATACGTGTTAATCTAGTTGTTGCGGCATCTCAGCCAGCTGCTGCTCATGAAGCTAATAGACAAGCAACGCTTGAGGATTTAGTAGACCACAACTTCTAAGACTGTTATATACCAGAGACATGAACACCAAACATACTAAGTAGGAGAAAGAAGTATGTCGTTTGAAACCCTTCAATCTACTAACAATGCGAAACCAAGCTCAACAGGAAAATTTGGAAGTCAGTCAAAGATTTAGTAGGAGCAAAAGAAAAATGTTAGGTAAAAATCTAGAGACGTTGAAGATTCTGAAGAAACATTTAGAAACGTCTAGCCATCTTCAAAATATGAGTAACTGACAATTTCAGAAGTTTGAGATCCAGTCATCAGCTCGAGAGGATGCGCTGAAGAAAGTCGCATCATTGGACTACTTTACTCAACGAGAAAATGCTGCTTTGAAACATTTAGTGGCTTGTGACTTGTGACATTGAGAAGATTATGACTTTCTAAAAGATGAATGAAATCACAAATCACTCTTGTTGCACATATGTCCTTGAGAAGGACCAACAAGAAAGGATGTAGTGGAAGCCTTTATGTTGTGGACTATAATATTATCTTTTGTTATTATGGTCCCCAACTTTTTCTCTTTTTTTTGCATGGACTATTCTCTTTTGTGGAAGATTATTGGACAGACATTGTACTACTATCATTTATTACTATGTACTAACGATAATGGATGTGAGGAATATTGTATTTTGTATGTCATTGAATATTAGCATTTGGCAGTATAATTATATCATATTACTTTCATTCCATGATCATTGAAATAATTGAAAAATATAAATATATTAATGGGTCAATGAAGAAGGTGATTAAGTTAATTTACTGCAAAAATTGGTTCACTTATTTTTATATAAGTTCATTATACTAAGATAATCAACATTTTCAATTTCATGTTTTATCCATTCAACATTTTATGATTAAAATTTAGATTAAGGTGTATAAACTGAAAAAAAATAAAAATGAAAAAGCTAACTTCTTCCTTCCAATCCCTTGCACACCAAACGCAATTGTAGGCAAAAATAATTAACACTGAAGAAGAAACGTTGTAATTGGGAGAGAAAGAATACAGAGAATTCTTCATTGCCGCCATATTTAAAGCGAATTACATATCTAAAAATAAATCGCAGCCACTATCACACGATGCCACTACTAAATTAGGCCGACATTAAAATTTATAGCATACACAATCACACGATCACACGATCTCTCAGATTAAATAAAATACTAATACTACAAAAATAAAATTAATAATTAATAAAAATTATTTCAATATCCTCCCTTAATTCTGATCACCTTTATGCCAATCTTTGATGAAGCCATCAAATTTCAACGGTTTATTGAGAAACGCAGATTTTACGTGGTGAATCTTCCATTGCTTTTGTGCTTCCAAATCAATAATCAATCTTACCGTTTCCATTTGGACATCAGAAACTATTTCTTCATAATCATCATACTATTCTCCTTGTTTAAATCCCTTCGCACGAACTTTGCTTTATCTTTGTCAAATTCATCATTTGCTTTTGGAATATCAGTCATTTGCATTGTATTATTCTTTCTAATTGTCATCAATTATTCATTCATCACATTTTGCCATTTAGGATTTTGAATGGCATCTTCAAGTTCAACAAGTTTCAAATCTGCAAGAAAAGCAAAGTGGACTATTCCTCCATCATTAACTTCATCATCAAGATTAACCTCATAATCTTGTATAGGTTGTCGCACCTCCCTTCTTGACCTTTCCATAGTAGTTGCACTTGGAACTGTAACTTCAGGTTGAACTGCAAGTGTTTTTTGAGTAACTTTATCTTGTACATCAATATCCTCATTTAAAGCGTAAATATAACGCTTTTTTTAATTCATGTCATCTGTCGTATTCCATTGTCATACCTCGTCTTCTGCAAATGTAACATCATGGCTTACTATCACTTTCTTTGTCATTGGATTGTACAAATTATACCCTCCTTGCTTATATCCAATAGAAACTGTCTTCACTGCCCTATCATCCAACCCTGCAAACAGCTCTTTATCACCACACATGTGATTTGTGTGACCTGTATCCAAATACCAAGTCTGGTCGTTTGGAGTTTCATTTGATGTGGCTACCATTAATAATGCACGATCCTCTTCGTCAAGTATAATTGGCAACTTGATTATCACCTTTTGATCTACACTCATTTGCATAATGGTCTCGCTTGTGGCAATTATAACATTCCACATCACATTTTGATCTGCACTCATTTGCATTTGTGACAATTATAACATTCAACATAACATTTATTATACATACCTCTATGTTCTCCTCTTTGTTACCAACTAGTGCGGTTCTCCTCAGCACCTCTATGATTCTAGCCATCACGACCTTTGTTGGAATAGGTGTCACCATGTCCACGTCCTCTGCCTCGTGAACTACTATACTCGTGATAGGAGCTACCAATTGAGGCTTGTGCTTGTAATGCCTATTCAATTGGTTTTTTAATTTTACTGTCATTCATCTGTTGCTCATGCACTCGCAGGGAACCAGATAATAACCTGTCATTGGCCTCTTCAATGGCAGCAACAACATGCTCAAATCTGGGAGTTAAAGATCTCAAAATCTTTTCCACCTTTGCTTGCTCTGAATGTGTTTCCCTTCTTCATTTGGTTTGTCAATGCCAAAATTCTATTGATGTAGTCATCAACAATTTCTGTGTTCTCCATCTGCAGCAACTCATATTGGCGTCTTAGAGTTTGAAGACACACCCTTTTGATCTTTTCATCACCTTTATAAGAGGTTGACAAAATTGTCCACGCCTCACTTGAGGTCGTTGCTCCTTCGATCTGCTCGAATGTCTCAGCATTCATCCCTTAGTAGATGAAAGACAACGCCTTCTCATCTTTTTCTTTTGTTCGCGATGGGCTACTCGTTGGACATCAACATTTTCAGCTAATGCAGAAACTCTATTTTCCACAATATCTCATAATTCAGGGTAATCACCGAACCTTCATCTGTACAGACCACGATTATAATTCTTTCCATCAAGAATTGGAACGGATAATTGGCTAGAATTATTCATGATAACAGATCGTTTAGCTTTGATACCAATTGTAGAAAAAATAATTAACACTGAAGAAGAAACGTTGTAATTGGGAGAGAAATAATACAAAGAATTTTAATGCAGATTAACTCTATTTCTCTCTGTTTCTATTCTCCATTGCAGCCATATTTAAAGTCAATTACATATCTAAAAATAAATCGCACTATGCCACTATCACAAGATGTCATTACTAAATTAGACCGACCTTAAAATTTATCGCATACACAATAACAGGATCTCTAGCATTAAATAAAATACTAATACTAAAAAAATTAGAATTAATAAATAATAAAAATTATTTCAAACAGGTTTAACTAATACTTTCCTTCTATTCCTTGCACTCAAATACAATTTTAATAACACTTCACTTTCAATCCATGCACGGAAGCACATTTTATCTTCCCTTCTCTTCACATGGAGCCAAATAGTCCTAAAAAATAGGCTGCCAAATTTCCTTTTTCAAATTAAAAAAGAACGTAAATTTTTCTATAAAAATATAAAGTAATTGATAAATGACTCTCACTCTTTTTATGTTTGAGTAACATATTTAGTAAAGATTTATTTCAAAAAAAAAAAAAACATATTTAGTAAAGATGTCACCAATTCAAACAGCAAAACTAACTATTTTTCTAAATAATTTGAAATCAACTAATATTTTGTAATAAAAGTTAAAAACTACCTTCTAATAATTTAGAAGAAGTCGATACAAGAGTTGTCATTCTTTGTTCTTGTTATGTCAAAGTGATTGGACCAGTTTACAATCAACTAACCATTTTCGATTTTATTGTACAATAATTAATTATGAAATTAAATTGTCTAACTATTTTTGATTTTATTGTACAATAATTAATTATTAAATTAAATTGT
>JBBMEG010000020.1:4483602-4512089 GCA_037832605.1 Cyclanthera cordifolia | reverse complement strand
AAAAAGTGAACTAACCAGCTTGTTTAGGAAGAGCTCGCCAATTAGTATGGCCATGGTTATGAATAAAAATGGTCAAAATGCGATCTTCTTCGGGAGACCAAGGCCCTTTCTTCAACCCCATTTTCTCACAGCATGGAGCTCTCCCCATTGATATTAATTAATCCTTCAGCTTCTTCTTCTTCTTCTTGATCTTAGCTTCTTGTTTATGATTTTTTTTTTTCTTTTTTTTTTTGTGTGAATTAGTATGAGACTTTGACGAGATTGAAAGAAGATGGATTTAGTTTGGTATTTATAGAATTAAAGAGAAATGAAATAGAAAAGGTGACGCCTTTGAATGAAATTGAATAATGAATAATTAATAATAATAGTCTTAGTCGAAAAAAACAGCTACGTTCAAATGAGGGTTTCGGTAATTTCCACGAAGGAGAGATTAGAAAGGGACAACTTTAGCCACCAAAATTAGGGCTTTCTTTTTTTCTTTTTCTTTTTTTTTAAAAAAAAATTTGTTTTAAATAATTACACAATTGTCAGGTTTTGGTAAACTAACTATTCTTATTATTTTTTTTATTAGTTTTTTTTTTTCTTACTTCCGTTAAAAAACAATTAGACTTTTATCTCTATTTTATTTTGAATTTTCAAAAGTCTAATTTTAATTCTTCAGATTCTAAAACTTGTTTATTTTAGTTTTTAAACTCTTAAATTTGTTTCATTTTATTATCTACACTTTCAAGAATTTAATTTCAGTTCATAGACTTTCGAAAAAAGTTAAATTGGTCGAAAAAATTGAAAAGATATCATCTTTCACTATAAATTTTATTGAATCAATTTTAATTAATATTAATTTCAAATATATAACCAATTTTAAATTTTTATTAAAGTTTAGAAACTAAAATTTAACTTTTTAGTTTAGAGATCAAAATGAAACAAAGTTTAAAGTTCATAAATTAAAATTGAAAATTTGAAAGTTTAGTGATCTAAATAAAACAAAATAAAAAAAATCTAATAATTATGAAAAATGGTATTTTAACATTTTTCTTTAACTTGTAGTTATAAGTGTACTGGAATTATTGTTATTATTAATTATTATTATTTTGGCTACTGGAGTCTTCTGGGAGGGAGTACTTAAAAGTACTTTATTAGTTAAACGTACTTTAGATATTGCTAAAAAAAACTTTGGAGGGTGTTTGGATTTTGGGTTTTCAAGGGGAGAGGAAGTGGAAGAAAAATAAAAAATGAAGTGAATTGAGAATATAAAGTATTTGATTGAAAATTGATGTTTTAACGAGGAGATGTTGGATTTTTTTTTTTTTTTTTGACATTTATGTCTAGGGAGAAGATGTTTATTTTAGATGAAATTTGATTTGAGGTTTGATGAAATATTAAATAGAAGTTAAAGAGTGGTTGAAGAATATTTGAAAAGAGATGATTGTGATGTACTACAAATAAACAAGGAATTCAACTCCTATTCTTCCTCTCCTCCAAATCCAAACACCCTTGGGGAGAGGAAAATGAGGGCATAGACTCTTTGTTTGTTTTTAATACATTACTGTCTCTCTTCAACTCGTCTTGATCAACTTCTCTCCAACATCGAATCAAATTTCAAATTAAACTCTTTTTATTGAAAAGAGATACTGATATAGAATAAGGTGTGTCATGCATAGGCATACAAAAATAAAGGAATTACATGAAAGCTAGCTCTCCAATTTAGGGCAATGTCTTGAATACTATAGTCCTTAAAAAAGTTAGATTTATAACACCAAGAGGAGAATAAAACAATAATATCTTACTGTAAAATATCCTTCGGACTCTTTTCGATGTATCCAGTCTCAAAAGTTCTTCCATTCCGCTCCTTCAAAACAGTCCACAAAACAGCTCCACTTAAGTTGTCCATCAAAATTTGCTTTTGAGTTAGGTGGATGCAAAACTACATCTTATAACGTTGAAATCTCCACCAATAAGCCATGAAGGCGAGCAGAGCCCACAAATATCTTAAAGTTGTCTATCATAAACTTCAAATTAAACTTTATATAAGTTTCATATAAAATAAACATCTTCTCTCCTAAACATAAATTAAAATAAAAATAAATAAAAATTCAACCTCTCATTTCTAAAACACTAATTTCCAAACAAATACTCTATATTTCTAAATTATTTGATCATTCTTACTCTTCCTCCCCTCCTCTCTCCTCTCCTCAACCCCAAACCTTTTTACATCATCACTCAGTAATTATCATGTATTAATGGATGTAATCTTTATATAATTTTTCAAGTTCTTGTGTCGCAAGTAATTAAAATACTGTGCCAAAAAGGTTGGTGGCGTAGTGATTCTATTATTTAGAGCAGTATTTAAAACAGAAAAGGTTATGTATCTTCAAGTACAAGGATTAGATCTTGAGGGTTAATGAAAAACAATTTCAGATACTGTTTAAAGTTTGATGTTTGAACCTATGATGGTTGAGAGGGAATAATGTTTTTCTGTTATTATAAATGCTAATGGGTTAATTAATTTGACACATTTATTTTAATGCTTTCTCATTTGATCCTTCTTTTTCTTTTCTTTCTTTTTTTTTTAATTATCAATACCACAATTATTATTTTGTCCAATATTAAAATTTTAATTTTTTGGAAATATTTCTCTAAGCAGACACTTTTTTTTTTTTTTTTTTTTTTTTAAGTTGTGATGTAAAAAGGAATTAGCTGAATATTTGTTTTAATTGGAAAAATTCTGCTTTTTAAGTATAATTAAGAAATATAAACAAATAGTTACCATAAATATTTATAATATCAAATCTGTATAGAGATAGTTCAACCTACTTTTTTTTTTGTCAGGCAACCTAACATAAAATATAGAATAAAGATTAATGGATCTCATATATTCAAATTTTGAAAAATGAGGTATATAGTAAAATATCAATCTAACTTTTATTTTCATACTAAAAGTATGTCATTAAAACAAAAGAATAATTTGAAATTATTTCCTTTTTACACCCTAAACCCTAAAATAAAAATAAATATATAGCGAGTATTTTCATGATACTTAGGTGTATATTGATATTATTGAGTGTTACAATTATTTTGACTCATATATTTGTTGCGATTAAAATTATATATTTATATGCATATATATAAAAATAAATAAAGGAATTATTTGACTCGAAGATATATTGATTAAATTAAGTCGAGTTAAAAGATTCCAATACAAATATATATATATATATAAATAAATAAATTCCATTTGGAATACAGATAATTAATTTTGTCTTTTTAGTGGGACTGGTAAAAGCACACGAGGGAGAAAGCCAATTGGTCCAAAAAATATAATCAATTTCACACTATATCCCTAGTGGTAAATAAAAGCAGCCTTACAAAATAATAATAATTTAAAAATAATCAAAAAAATAATCAATACGACGTCGAAGTGAGAACGAACCAGGAAACTGGCTGCTTACTTCAGTAGGACAATTCCACATCACCTTCATTTAGCACCTGAGGTTCAGTTTATTTTATTTTATTTTTGAAAAAAAAAAACTTAGGCTTAGATGAAGGTTGAGTTTATTTCTAATTTTTAGTACAATACATTTTGAATGAGCTAAGTTTAGTTTCTTTTGGGGTATTTTTTTTATTTATATATATTTTTTAATATTTTAATTTTAGTACAAATCGAGAGAGACAGATCAAGACCCTATATAAAGAACATCACTACTCTCAAATAAATGAAAGCTTGATATTGGTCTTGAAGATCGAACCCGTGATGTGGTGTTAAACTATATTTTCCACTTTTATAGTAATTGTAAATTATGTAATTGAGCGATCAAATAATAACTAGATTATTTTTAATTTTTGTCCCACAAGTATTGGTGCAGTTCGTTGAAGGTTTTGACTCTGAATATGTGCCCGAGACTATCTTTGACATTTTTTCATTTGAATTTATAATTTTTTTTATTTTTTTTTTGAAAGAAGCTATTGTTATTTTTTTAAAGATGGTTATTATTCTTGTTTGAAATGAGCAACAACAAGGTTCTTTGTATAAATAGCCATTTGGATCATAGTCAAATATTAAAGCGTTATTTTAATTGATGTGACTTTAAACTTAATAGAATAATGTAAGCCTCATCTCCACTTGCTTGAAAACCAAACATAATTTAATTTCTAATGAATTAAACTTTATAGTAAACAATATTAAATCATGAGTCTTATGTGTGGGTCCAATACTCAACATTTTCTATAGTAAAAATCCAAACAATTTTTCTTTTGTCGACTCATGATAAATTTATGTTATGTTATAAGATTTAAGAATTTCTTTTTTGTTGGATATGTGATAAAATTTTATTAATTATTTTGCATGATAAACTTAGCTCATTCAAAATGTAATTAGGTATTCATCTTAGTTATTCCATTTTGATTTTAATAGTGCTTAAAATTATAGGCTTGATTTTCTTTATATTTTCTTTTGAAGTTTTATTTTTCTTTTAGATTCAAAATCTTGTCAATTTTTTTAAAAAATGATAAATTGTGAAAAATAATAAATATTTTAAAAAAACTATATCATCCTTCTTTTTTTTTTTTTTTTTTTTTTTTTTTTTTTTTTTTTAAGTTACCTAATTATTCACATATATTTTAATACTAATTTGGAGTTAAAAATACATGTAAATTTGAAGAAAAAATTGATATGGTGTAACTTGACGATAACTGAGATGCTAAGATTAAGTCGATGAAAACACCGTTTGTCACGTCGACTTTTCCTCCTGTGTTTTAATAAAATTTATATTTCAATAATCATATCAAAACGGTCTATGAAAGATTAAAAAGGTAATATATATTGCTGTCAAAATTCGGACAAAACGTCATTATTTTCTATAGACAAATTTTTTTAAGGAGAAAATTGAAACTCTAAACTAAGAACAAGAATCAGAAAATGTTAATGCGAAAACAAAAAAACTATTAAATGTTTGTTGGTGAAAGTTTGTTTCTAAAAACAAAAGGAGAGAATAGAAATAACTATCGCAAACTATGCATTTTCAATATCAAAACGAGCATAACTCAATTGACATTAATGAAGCATTAACATCTGCTCGATTTGTGGTTCGAATACCATCTCTAATGTTAAAATCTAAAAAAAAAAAAAGCAAAAATCCAAGTGGACTAAAATAATTATCCAAATGATTCTATATTTCAAAAAATTTCTTTAATTAAAGATTGATTTCTTTTAAGGAATGATTTAAGAGTGTGTTTTTTTTTTTTTTTTTTTTTAAAGAAAATAGCGAAGCAAATGAATTAATAGAGGTTGAATATTTGTTTGAAAATTAATAATTAATGATCATTTAATTACTTGTTTGAATTTGGAGATTGATATTACTAATAATTAAATAATATGTTTGATGTGTGAAATTTGATGAAGTTGATAAATGATTAAGAAAGAATGTTTACTGCTAAATTTAAACTAGGAATTTTTTAGGAGTACTGATTTCACTGGCTCGGACCAAACATAAACATAGCCTACTTAAGGAGGCTAATGTGTGTCTATATATATATATATATATATTTTTTTTTTTTTTTTTTTTGGCGGCTAAAGTATTTATAAATAGAAAAAAACATAATCCATGAACGGACAAACCCCACAAAAATAAATAAAATAAGGGCATTATCGGCCTTATTTATTTATTTATTTTAGTTTCCCCCTGAAACTTTGCGGACTTTTTTTCCCCCAAATTTGTAGTCTGTAGTTGACGCAGATTGGTTGGTGTATTTACATGGATTAAAAATATTATTTTAATAATTAAGTTTGTTGTTATTATTGTTGTTATTATTATTATTTTGTACAAAGTGTGTGTATATATATATATAAACAGGTTCATTAAAAAGTTGAGTGGCAAGTGATTTCATTGTTTGGTGTGTTACAGTTCAACAACGATCTTAAAAATCAGTATATAGCTCTTAATTTATTTGAGATTAATACTGTTCTTTATATTGAGTTTGTACTAATAAGCAATTACTTCAAAACCCACAACAAAACTATCGCACAAACAAACAACCACATACAAACTCTTTTCAAAAACGATGAAACAAACAAGAATTTAATTCTAGACACTCTACTAAAATTATCAAACAAACAAGCTATTACGAAACAAAAATTTCTATACACTCCTAATTGCTCCTTACCATAAAATCTCAAACGAACAAAGTCTATAATAAAATAAATCTTAGAGTGAAGAAATTAAAATGATATATTCTAAACTATTTTTTATTTGAAAAGAACATTTATTTTTAACATAATGCAGGTACTATGAATAATATATTGAATAGCCGTGGAGGCTAAGCTTTATATATAAATTAATACTTATACGAGAATCTAGCGATGTGCGACTGATTAATTCTATTTTTATGTTTTTATCTATCCTAAGTCCATCTTGTGATTTAGCGTTACAGTATTATAGTTTATACAAATCTAAAGTCTTGTTTCTTCGCTGTTTCTGGGTTTTGGTATCTTTTTCATAAACACTTTTTATAATGAATAAAATAATAGCAAATTGTCATTGTTAATTAACCGAAAAAGGGAGCGTTTGGCTACACCGAGAAGGGAAGACAAGAGAAGTATTATTAAGTATGTGTTTGGTTACACCTGCATTTGTGGATTTGTATATTATGAATTAAAATTAGCTGCTCAACTGTGCACTTAAAAAACTTTAGCGTTACAGATTTCAAAAATAAAACCCTCAAGTTTTACCAGTTTAGATTTATTAAACTAAAAAAATACTATGTATATGTAAATAAGAGTTTATAAATTAAATTTAAGAAAAGTTATCATTCTGATACGATGATAAATTTGAAAAAATAGAAATCTTTTAATTTTTTTAATAATTTTTCATAAATATATATACTGCGTCAAATATCAAATTTCAAAAGATAAAATATAAATAATATTTAACCAATATCGTAAATATTTATTAGTATTCACTATGGGCTACTCTTTTTTTTTCCTTTTTAATTCCTTAATTCAAATTCCTAATTATTATAATTATTTTTTTAATTTCAAATGTGGCAGATTGTGCAATTACCTTATTGTCAATACTACCCTCCAACCTTTTTGCGCGCATACAGGCGAAGTCGTAATGGAATCAGTCGGCAAGATGCGGTGGTGCTCACTAACTCAAAACGAATTCGATTAAGCAAATTTCTAAAATGATTCCCTTTTACGGGTTTTTTTTTTTAAAATCATTCTCACACCGTAAGATATCTTCGCATTATATCCGAGTTAACCACGCTCGTCTCTAAGCCAAATATCAAAACACATCGAAGAAATGAAAACTATCCATTTTATGACTACTTCAAACTAAACACGCTTAACTATGGAGTTCTTTCGATTGCGCCATCGAAAAAAAATGTGTATCTTATTGATATAGATAGTACAAATCAATTCTCTTACGCCTTTCTTAATCATGAGACTATATTCTCCAAGATCACTCTCATTTGGATGTGGACTCGGTTTATTCATGTACATTTCCTAACCCCAAATGTTACCGTAAACTAAATGAAACTAATCAACAAACATCGTTTAAACTGAGTAAAGACTATCAGCAAATTGATATAAATGAGAGTAATAGACTGAAAGCAAAAATGATAGAAATTAGATTGATAGACACGTTGACTTTTTTAATCTTTATTTTAATGAAACAACTTTTATGCTATCATGTAATTAATTTAAAAATGTGTTATTCGTCGTATTTATTTGATTTTTTTTTTATCATACATAACAAATTTCTTTAACACATATATATATTACAGTGAAAATATTTAGAATTAAACATAAAGATTTAGATAAAAACATGTTTTGAGCAAAAAATAAAAAATTATAAAATAGAAACAAACCTGAAACGTAAGGATTAAGCAGGATAATTTTCCTATCTCAAAAAAAAAAAAAAAAAAGCAGGATAATTTTCCTTTACTGTATGAATGTGTTGAAAAGTCATAGAACGTGTTTAATTAATTTTTTTAATTAATTCCCAAATTGGTAAGAAAATGGGAAAATAGTAACATGATTGGTCGGGTCAGTCAAAGTTTTGTAGTTGACTTTGAATAATCATTAGGAAGTAGAACACTCCCTTCCCTCGAGTATTTGTCCAATTAATTTCTTCAAATTGTTTTATTTGTAAATCCAAAGAAAAATTCAATTCAATTATTTTCTTTTTTTTTTTTAGATAGATATTTCACAATATAAGTTTCGAACCGAGAATTTTGAAGCAATACAACTCTTCAACTCAAACCTTCAATAAACTGCGCCACCCTCCTACAAACCAATTATTTTCCTATTTTTTCTCCATTTCATTATAAGATTAATTAAAAGATGACCAATCCCATCGTTTTCTATTTTCCACCCCTAAAAGAAAATGAGAGGGCTTTTTGATTCTTTACATTTTTTTGTTTACATTGAGCCCAATGATTTTTTGTTATGGTTTGATATTTTTATTTGATAATTATTTAATTCTTTTTTATATATATTTGGAATTTAAATTTGTTTTTATCTAATTTTATGTATAATTTTATCTTATCTTAAGAGAGTATGTGAAGATTTTAACTAATAAAAACAAGTTTTTTTTTTATTTCCAAATGTTGGTTTGTTTTTAATACAAGTAAAATATAAATATTAAAATAATGAGAATGTTAGTTGAAATAGTAATTCTAAACTTAAATTTAAAAACAAAAACCAAATGGTAATGAAAAAGGACTTAGTTTTTTTTTTTTTTTTTTGTCTTTTTCAGTTTTTGAAATGTAAACTTTTTTTCATATGATTTATCTACCAATATTTCATTTCATTTGAGTAAATATATAAACTTTAACTAAATTAAAAAATCTTTTTTTTTTATTTTTTATTTTTTATTTTTTTATTATTTTTTTTAAGTTTGGCATGGTTTTAGCAAGTAATACTAATGAAATGTAGATATTAAAGTAAAAAAAAAAAAGAAAAAAAAAAGGTAGTTTTAAGTTTCAAAAAAATAAATACATAACAAATGGTTATAAATGAGGTTTAAATTTTTACTTTTATTTTAAGTACACGCTAAAATATCATTTTCGTGAATGAACATCCACAATAGTTCTATTTTGATTATTAAGGTCTTGTTTGATAAAGTTTTTGTTTCTTGTTTCATTGTTTCATGTTTCACTTTCTCCTTTCTTGTTCTTGATTTTTTTAGAATAAAAACAAAGGGTGAGATTGATAACTATTTTAATTTTTTGTT
Source organism: Cyclanthera cordifolia (assembly GCA_037832605.1). Lineage (NCBI taxonomy): Eukaryota > Viridiplantae > Streptophyta > Magnoliopsida > Cucurbitales > Cucurbitaceae > Cyclanthera > Cyclanthera cordifolia. The sequence goes on along the minus strand of JBBMEG010000020.1, from coordinate 4,502,856 downwards.
TCTTACCAATATAAGAAACAAAGATCAAAACTTGTTAGATAATCATTTATGTTCTTGTTTTGTTTTTTTGTTTTGTTTTTTTTTTAATATTTTGTACAGTTAAAAAATAATATATTACTTATTTTTTAATTATAAAAATCAAGGAGAAAAATTAAAATGATCTATCATAGTACTTAAAAATAAACAAAAATGTTAACAAACGAGCCATAAACTTTTGGAAGTTCAATTTTAGTTTATAAACTTCGAGATTTGTTCCATTTTAGTCTATAAACTTTCGAAAGTCTAAATTTTGTTTCTAAACTTTGAGTTTTGTTTCCTTTGTATCCTTTAATTAAAAAATAAAAAAAAAAAGTCTTATTTTGTTTTAAAAAAACTATCGTAATTTCTATAAAATTTTAAAATAGGTTCACATTGTCTTTGATTGTACTAAGATTATTATATTAAAATTATAAAATTAAAATTATAACGTATATCTAATTTAAAAGAATCCAATTGATCAAATTAAAATATAATCATATCCCGCTCTTTGTTGTGAAAATTTGAGAGAATATTTCAAATTAGTATTTATTGAATATTTTATTACATCAAAACAAGTCTTTTAAAGTTTTGATTGCACTTATTATTTTTAAATATTTAAAATTAATTATTATTATAAATATTTTTAAAAACTATATATAAACAGTTTATTTAATGTAATCATTATTTTTAAATATACAAAATAAATTATAAATTTTTATTGCAATAATTACTTTTAAATATTCTAAATATTCTTAAAATCTGAATTCAAATCTAAATAAATATTTTAAATGGAGTTAATGCAATTTTCTCTAAAACAAACAAATAATTGATTGATTAATGAAAGAGTTAAGACAAATGATTGATGGAAAATAATATAGCGTTTGGCTCTCAATAAAAAATTTTGGTTAAAAAAGGTTAAAATACCGTTTTTTATCCTCAAAATACTATCAAGTATGCACGGTGGAAACTTGAATCTGTAAGGGCCTGTTTGGTGGGGTATTAGGTTAATTCGGATTAACTTAATACCCTTAACACTTGTTTGGTAAAGGGATTTATGAAACTCGGGTTAACACTATTCATAACTCGGATATGAACAGTAGATTACTGTTCAAAACTGTGTTTCTCTCTCCTTCGTTTCGATTTTTTGTCCTCTGTGTGACCGGTGCCCCTCGTTCTCTTTTGGTCGATTTTTCGATTTCTATGGTTCCATTTCTTCCATCTCTTCAGTTCGATTTGTTTTGATTCTCTCTTGAACGATTTCTTCGTTCTATTTAGAGAGATTTTGTTCTATTTAGTGGGTTTTCTTTCGATTTAGTAGGATTTCGTGAGATTTCTTCACGATTTATACATGAAGATGTTTTTGTGGAGCTTTTTTTGTGGGATTTCGTTCGATTTCTTCATTCGATTTTGTGGAATTTTTTATAATTTTTTTTTGTGTGTTTTCGGGCATTCTTTGTGGGAGGGTTTTTTTGTTTTGTTTATTTTTTTTACTTTCTTATCTATTTTTATTTATTTTCAAATTTTCTTTACTTACTTAAATTAAAATTTAAAAATTCTTCTTAAATAAATATTTCAAATACATTTTTTGTAATAAATTTAAATTTTAAATCTAACCTCATTAAAATATATATATATATATATATATATATATATATATATTAACTTTTTATTCATTTATATTTGAGGGTTAAGTGAGTTTTTTTTTTCTAAAATAATATAAATTTGTTTGAATTAATTAATAAACTCCAATTATAAAATAATATGAGGTAAATTATGAAGTTTGAATAAAGTTAGGGTTTAGTATTTATGATTTTAAAATATAGATTTTAGTCTCTATGATATAAAAAATTTTAAAATTTAATCAATATATTTAAAGAAAGATATAATTTTGTCCTGTGATTTGAAAAAATAAAATTTAGTTAGTATACTCTGATAAAATCTATAAAAAAAAAAAAATCCATCTTATTCCTAGATTTTAGGCGAATTAAATGAGTAGTTGTAACTTCTTAGGTCTATGCTATTTTTTGTTATCCATAATTATTTGTCTCATACTCCCATCAATAACTTTTATATATTTTATTCACCAATAATTATGAAACTATTTTTTTGATTTTATCACATTTTTTATATGAAATTCTGATTTTTCAAACCATATATAGAAACGAAATTGTAGATTTTTCAAAGTCTATTTTTAAATCAGTAATGTATATATAATATTTTTCATTCTCTCATTTATTTGATTTCGTGCCTTATAAATATATCTTTTGATTTAAAATTTTATTTTTAATATTAAATTAACTGTTATTTTATAACTAATTTTATATTTTAAAAAAATTAGTTAACCACATAAATTTAAAATTATAAATGAAAAATTCAGCTTAACTTAATCTTTGCACCAAACACAAGTTAACTTAATACTCAACTTAACTTAAACAGCTTAATTTAATCTTTGCACTAAACACAGATTAACTTAATCTATCAGGTTAACTTAACACCCAGATTAACTTAAACTAACTGAACTTAATCCTTGCACCAAAATCTTGGTTCTGCAACTTAATTTGTATCCTCATTCTGCTTGAAATTTAGTGCAATTTCATATTTAGGAGCCAATTTTGCAACGTAATCGAAGACCATTGGTCCCATCTTGCCGCCAATTTTACTGAAATTGTCCCACTTTGGATGGGATCGAGTTTGTAATTTGAGCAAGGGCATTCTCATACATAGTGGAATCAGATTCGATTAATTTAATCTCTTTCTTGGATGAAAATGAAGTTCTTACACCTATTGAATTCTGAAGAAACTCACGCTTGAGTAGAATCTATGGCGCAGCGAAATCGCTGTGGGAACATTGTCAAATGGCAGGTATGATTTTAACTTATTTCGTTAATTGTCTGCAAATCTTGGTTATGCATCTCTGAGTTCGAGGCGATTCAGTATTCTAGTAATGCATTAGAGGTTTTCAATTATAGTATGAAGTGAGTTATTAGGCGAATGGTAGACGGAGGAACATGACTGCACTAAAGTAAAACGTTTTTGTTGGATTTATTTAATAATGTTTGAAATGCCCCCACCTCGTTTCAGCTTTTCTTTCAATCTTTTAAAGTTAATTAGCCGACACCATCATACCCCACTCTTGTTCATCATCACGTGGGAGTTGCCTATTGGTTGTTTGCCTGAATGAATATCTAATTTGGTTTCAAATGAAGGACAATTCTGCATAAAACTGTCAAATTTCCAAATAGATTTGGAGAAATAGACTGTATTAACTTCTCCATCTGTAGTTTCGGCTTTAAATTCAAGTTTTTTTGCCCCACTTTGGGTATACGGTACTTTTTTTATCAAAATTTGCAAGTTGTTTAGTGTTTGTTGTGTTGTTCAATATTTCCATTTCTATTTTTATGAACTGTAGAAAATTGGAAATGTTCAAATTTGAAAAAAGGAACTGCAAATCCATTTTGGACTCAAGTGGTAGCACATGTGGAGGCGAGCCTTATCTCTTTGCCAGTGGGCTCAAAATCAATATAGCAACAAGAAGTTTGTTCCTAACACCGTCTCTGTCAGCGATCATGTGAGCTATCAACCAATTGGATACTTCCAGTAACTCATGTGAAGACACTTTGAATTTGGTGAGATGGTGAATACATCATACGTGATTGTATTTGGTGATCTTTTTATCTCTTTTCTGTTCTTGTTTATCTTAAACTATTGTTTTTTATCTTTTTTTTTTTCCACAAATAAAATGACTGAATTTTCAACCCCCTTTTTGTCTTCTGGTAGGTAAGGCTAGGTGGGTTTTCTGATATCTTACTGAAAACGTTCTTATCTTACTAGAACTCTCGATAGATTTCAGTTTCTGTATTGATTTCTTGTTGATATTCTCTGGTTTCATTGAATGGTATTCCTTTAGGACGGCTGTTTGAAAATCACCAGATCTACTCTACTCTTGAAGTTGCTCCGATCATATATATTTGCAACAGTTCTTGTGCAGTTATTTCCTGTCTCTCTTTTTATCGCCTCTTGATTGTAAATTTAGATCATGGTTGGTTTTAAGCTTTTGAGAAGGCATTGAGACTGTGTACTAATTTGAGATTGATCAACTTGATGATCTGGGCTAATACATATGGTACCCTAAAGAGGTATTTTGTGGTATTTTGTTGTTCAAATTTTTCTTTGATTGTGCAATTTTTGTATCATTCTGTTGAGAGGACGTTCCAACTGATTTTGCTAGAACCATATGTCGAATTCCCTGCTTTTTTTGTGTGGTTTCTGTTTAATGAAATGATTCGAGTCATATCTGATCGTTTTTACGAATTTTATTGACAGCAATTGGGGGACCGTCTGGAATCATTGATGTTAAGAAGGTTTAGTCCCTTTTATCATGGAAATGGATGCTAAGAGTTATGAATCTCCTAATAAGGGCTGCAACAAGACCATAGTATGGTTTCGGAGAGACCTTAGGATTGAGGACAACCCTGCTTTAACTGCTGCTGCTAGGGATGGTTTTGTATATCCTGTGTACATATGGTGCCCTAAAGAGGAGGGCCAATTCTGTCCTGGTAGGGTATCCAGGTGGTGGTTGAAGCAATCCCTCGTCCATTTAAAACAGTCATTGAAATCCCTTGGTGCTGACCTTGTGCTGATGAAATCTCAGAGTACTATTTTCTCTCTTCTGGAATGTATCAATGCTACTGGGGCAACAAAAGTAGCATTTAACTGTCTCTACGGTACGTATGTTTCCTGTCTTGTTTGAAATTTTTCGTTTCAAATAGGACTCTTCTATTGCATTTAATTTATTGCGTTATGTGTATCACATATAGCTCTTGGAAATTCTGTGTAGTGGAATTGTCAGGCATCCTCAATGTTTTCTTACCTAGATAAGAGTTGCAACTGATTCAGTTGTAAATTTCTTGTGAACCATGGTTGCTACTTTGGGTTTGGTTTGGGATTTCTTGGGCTTTTTATTTATGTTGGTGAGCAAAATATTTGCTTTCTAGTGAGTAGTGACAAATCTTTCCGAACTTGGTGGGGATTGACAACATCATTACTACTACCCAATTCGAAGGTAGGGGAATAAAATGGAGGAAAGAATTTCTCAAAATACCCATATGAACTTATAATAAGCTTGTCATAAAGTCAGCAGTTGGCTTCACAACAACACGTCAAAGTATGGAATTTAGCTGGGAAAAAATTAATTGGGAATCGTATGCATTTTAAAACGAGTATTGAGAAGGAGATCAAATGTGGGAAAATCGGAATGCAGAAGCATCATGAAAGAAGTAAATACCAGAATCGCATCTCCCAAACGTTAATGAACTAAAGGTTTTCTTAGATAATCTTAGAAGTTGTGGATGATACAAATTAAAATGGAAAAAAAGAAGAGAGTATGGTAAACCTACTCACAGTGAACTACTGTTTTTTTTTTTCACATCCAACAACAAAATGTTAAAGCTGTCGCTTAGTTCAAATTTGAAGGGCTGTCGTCAATGAGTATGGACTCAACTTAAATGAACAACAATTCATTTTTGGAGAGACACCTGTAGAATCATTTTTGGATTTGAAACAATTTAAATGATGTATGGAACTCAAAAGTTACAAAAGGAGAGGGTTAAAAGACCCTATGAGGGAACAATTATAAAAGGCCCTCCAATTAGCTAGGAGGGAGGTGTTACTATATAGGTGAAAAAGGGAGAACTTTTACACCAATTTACAACCAATAGAACTGTAGCATGAATGCCTAAAAGATTTGCTAGTTCCTTTAAAGATCTGATGATTTCGTTCTTGCCAAATAAAGATTCAAGCCAACGATATCGTTCCTGTAGGAACTTAATTGCCTAATTTCTTAATTCCTTATCGACAAGAGGAAGCTTGATTCTCAAGCAATCACGTTTTGTAATGGAACATAGTAAAATAAATAGCATTAGCCTTTAACATCTTCCAACTTCTACTTGATTTAAGGCTGAATGAATAAATAAAGGAATTTTTCTTGCCTCTATCTTCAGGATAGTGCCTGTTTCAAGTTGGGCGTATGCCAAGTTCATCTACTAACAGTTAACTTTTCGTCTCAGATCCTATTTCACTTGTCCGAGACCACAATATCAAAGAAAAACTAGTTGAACTTGGAATTTCTGTGCAGAGCTACAATGCAGATCTTCTATATGAGCCATGGGACGTATATGACGAAAATGGGAATGCTTTTACAACCTTCAAAGAGTATTGGGATAAATGTCTAATTTTGCAAAAGGATTTTTGTTCAACTCTCCCTCCATGGAAACTACAGCAGGCTTCAGGTACATTTTTGCGGTATATATGACACAGCTGAGTTATTCCTCATTGATGATACGATCTCTAATGCTTCTAGGATTGATATTTGTAATACGTTTAGAACATAGATTGTAAGTAGTAAGAATTAACAAATAGTAATGCTGCTTTTCTCAATTTCTAGCTTCTAAATTTGTTCTACATACGCATGCAACTGCAAAGGAGCTTACTGTGAAACTACTAGCACTGTGTACAACATTGTCGGTAACAGATTGTCTCTGGTTTAATCTTGACAGGAACAGTAGGAAGTTGTTCTATTGAGGAACTAGGTCTTGAAGACAAATCAGAGAAATCTAGCAATGCATTATTAGCAAGAGCTTGGTCTCCAGGCTGGAGCAACGCTGATAGGGCTCTGTCTGAATTTCTAGAAAGACATCTGTTAGAATATGCAAAAAATAGGCAACAGCTTGGTAGTAGCTCCACATCTCTACTGTCCCCATACCTACATTTTGGGGAAGTTAGTGTTTGCAAGGTTTTCCAACAAGTGAGAATGAAACTAATATTATGGGCAAGAGAGGGAAACTCCGTAGGAGAACAAAGCTCAAATATGTTTCTCAGGGCGATTGGGCTCAGAGAGTACTCCCGTTATATGTGTTTCAACTTTCCATTCACCCATGAGAGATCCTTGCTGAGTAGCTTGAAGTTCTTTCCTTGGCATGCCAGCCAGGATAAATTTAAGGCTTGGAGGCAGGGTAAAACAGGGTACCCATTGGTTGATGCAGGAATGAGAGAGCTTTGGGCAACTGGATGGGTACATAATAGAATAAGGGTGATTGTTTCTAGCTTTGCTGTTAAAGTTTTGCTTCTTCCCTGGAAATGGGGAGTGAAGTATTTCTGGGACACTCTTTTAGATGCAGATTTGGAAAGTGACATTCTTGGTTGGCAATATATTTCTGGGAGTTTGCCAGATGGCCATGAGCTTGAGAGATTAGACGATCCACAGGTATGCTTAGTTTCTAGCTACACAGATCAAAGATTACCTTTATGAATGTAAAATGTCTTCAAGATTAAAGTCTAATTGACTGCTATAAAACGATGAATCTTTACTTGCTGGAAGCATACATGGTAGATAATAAAGAAAAATGGAACAAGAGATGCTTGAAAACCTTCATGTGATATAAACTTGGCTTACACGTTTTTCACATCTCTTTTGTCTTTCTTCTCCGCATAGTTAATTCAGTTATACCAAAAAGCATAGGACCCTAAAAGAGAATTTTAGTTTTACTCTTATGGTGACTTTAGTTCTATGAATCTAGTCCCTAAGGAGCAGCCTAATTGATAATGGCTTGAGATCATCAAACATGCTCTCTCTTAGATCTCACTCACCTATGAGCGAGCTTAATTATAAAATCTTTTGTTATCTTTTTGGATACGGACCTTGAGACGGGTGCGAGTGCCTCCGGGTATGTAGTGGCCAAAGCTCCAATTCGTCGTTATAAACAAAAAGGTTCTATGAATCTACATATAGATATTTTTATCTGACACTATTTACATTTAAAAGAATAGATTTAGTATTAAAGCGTGTTTTAAATTTTAATTTCTAACAATTAATATTTTGCTTCCCATGCCACCTGTGAACACACACCATTTGGTCTCTTGTACGACTTGGGGATTTCAAAAGAATGACTTCTGGTGTCAAGTTTAGGAGAAAGAATTTCCTAAGTGTTCAATAATGAAGTTGGTAGGAGTTTATTGAACTGATTTATTAGTTTTTTGCAGCCTAAAAATTCAAAATTTTGCATCATCAATTGGCAACTTACGTTGATTCTGGTGCCCTGTATGTATTGTAATTTCAGCTCCATTCTTTAAATCTCTTTCAAGCTGTTAGTAGAGTCATCTTGTTCTTTGTTTTCTTTCTAATCTGCAAATCTTCCACTTTGTACTGTACGAATAATATAGTTCAGTTTCTGCCAAAACAAGCATTACTCAGCTGACACTAGTGATGTATTAGTATCTACTCGATCAGTGGTTCGAGCCCCTGTAGTATCCTGTATGTAGGGTTTGTTATCCCTTCCCCAACTTGTACTAAAAAAATAAATAAATAATATAGTTCAGTTTCTTACTCATAATTAGAAGGAAAAAGAAGATTATTGATTGACTTATTACAATAACTTCAGAAAAAAAAAAAAAAAAATCTATTATGGCACCTCATTGTACCAAAAGTTTTCATCTACCGTTGTTGGTGTTTTATTGTTGTTTAAGGAAGGATGGAATCAGATTTGACATTACAGCTCAGGGTGTTGATGCATTCCTCGAAAACCGATTCGTCCGACCGAAACCGACCGAATTTGGGGCTGTCGGCTGGTTTTAAGTATATATTGATAAGTGTCGATTAGAAAAATAGTTAACTGAAACTTTTTATGTCGGTGTCAGTTTGATCGGTTAATAAAAAAATATTTATATAATGTTAATATTTCATATAATTACTTTAATTTCTTATTAAATAATTAACTTGATTTAAAAATGTTTCTAAAAATTATTTGATAGGTTCATTTTATTAAATGATTCTCAAATGTTCAATAAAAAAAAATGGTACGATAAATATATTGTTTAATAAAAAGGGATTTTTTTTTAAGTAACCGATTTTTTCGACTAACTCAGCTGACTAAACCAAAACGACTTAACTAATCGGTCAATTCGATTCCTACTGACATGGGTTCAGTGTCAGTTTTCGCCCCCCCTCCCCTCCCCCTATAGCCTCTACTTCTTTATTTATAGGTATTCATATTCTTTTTTTTTTTTTTTTTGAAACATTACATCTCTATATTGTCATGCTAACTCTACATTCTTTAATTCAGATTCAAGGCTCCAAATTTGATCCAGACGGAGAATATACTAGGCACTGGTTGCCTGAGCTTGCACGAATGCCAACTGAGTGGATTCATCACCCTTGGGATGCTCCTCAGACTGTCCTACAAGCTTCAGGAATTGAGTTAGGTTTAAACTACCCGAGACCGATAGTTGAGTTAGATTTTGCTGTATATCAATTGACAGAAGCCATAGTCAAAATGCGGGAAATCGAAGCAGCTGCTGGGGCAAACTCAAACGCTACAAATGAAGTCGTTATGGATAATGCAGATAGGCTTCAATGCTTAGGCGCTAGAAATGTTGTAGCACAGGCAAAAACTTGTGCTACTTATTCCTCTAATGATCAAAAGGTACCCATAATTCAAAATTCAAAAGCTAACAGTCCATTGAGTAGGAAGCGGACCAAAGCCATGGAAGAGAAAGGAGAATATCAGTACAATCTTCACAAAAACATACAAAACAAAGCTGGGGCGTCGAACGAGGATTTATGTTCTACGGCCGAATCTTCATCATCGAAGAAACCAACCACCAGCAGAACTTCTTTTTCTGTTCCACAGTTTTGTTCCTTGTCAAAAGGGGTGCCACAGTCATCTGAAGAAAATACTAAAGAAGAAGAGTTCTCAATTGATGATAGTGAGTTTTCAATCACTTGATTAGTCTTACACAAGCTAAGGATTGAATTCAAAACTTTTCAATTACTTATCTCACATTCTGGATTTAAAACCTGATTTTTACTCTTGGATTTTGACTTTTCTGACTTGTTCCGGCTGCATATTTTTCATCAAATTTATGCAGGAGCTGCAGAATGATAACGGTTTCACATCTGCACTATATGACAATCGATCTTCCACGGATGTTTGGTTCACTTTTCGATCTCTAAGGTACGAGTTTAGATGCCTTCTCCCATCTATCTGTACATATAAGCAAAGTCAAACATACTCGTAATGCGTAAAAGTGTACACCACTTCTCTTGCAGCCTTGTCCAAATATGTAGAGTTAGCCATTGTAATTTCTTCATGTTTTCTTTGAGTTTGTCGACCATGTCATGGTATTGAATCATATATCATTTGAAATTTGGGTCGGTTACTTTGAGAAGCAGATTTTAGTCACTGTAACTGAGAAATGAGACATAGTTCACAAAACATTTAGTTGCTAGCTTTCTGGATAAGATCCATGGTGATGTTTCCTATCAAAAAGAAAAGAGAAGATCCATGGCGATAAGTCTCATGTATATTTGAAGCTTTTGAATGAAATTGTAGAATTGTAGTAAATTAAAAAATGATGAGCTTGGAGTATATCAATAGTTCCTGAACTCAAAATTATTAGATATATTGTTCGATCGAGCGAAGTTATAGTTTTAATTTTAGTTGGGTTTTCTAGATATGGTTGTTATATTGAATTTTTTTGTGTGTACATCAAATTATATGTTTGGATTAATTTTGTGAGTGATCAGGACTGGTTAAAAAAATAATTTAATCAGCGATAAAATATAATTAGTTTTGTAGTAATTAAGTTGGTTAATATTGATGAGGAAAGTTACGATCGGTTGGGAATGATGCTCTCTTTTAGTCGTAGCTCGCCGAGCCATGTTATTGTCCGTTGAACTTTTCTTTAATACATGTCACAACTCAATTGATATGAAGTATGGATCTACGAATAGAAATAGGATTGTTCAAAAAAATCGACAGCTCGAGCAACTTAGACTATACAACTCAAATCGTAAGGGTTTATTTTAAGTAAATTGAGTTGGATCATGAGTTTCTAATTTTTGTTGATTAAGTTGGTTATTGTTTATATATTTAAGGTATACGAAGAATTGTTTTATAGAAAAAAATAATAATAATAAAAAAATTTAACACAATATGAGAATCAAGTTCAACCTAGGGTTGGATTGCTCTGATACACAAAGTTGGATGAGTTGAAAATTAGACCAACTCGAAATTTTGAAATGGTCCTAAAAATTCTCTTATCCTAATTTAAATCGGATCAAATCAACGGTAAGTAAAAGGTTATGAATTGCATTCAATTTAGAAATGGTTGAATTCTTTATTAATGATTAGTCTTTCAAATTCAAAAAGTTGCACATTTTAAATTTGATGCTTCCTGCAGCATTTTTCAAATATCAAAGACTAAATCCAAATCAATGTCAATTAATTGATTTTTGTTTCAACAGTTGCTACAGGTTTATGTAAAAGTAACGTCTGATCATTAATTTGTAGTAAAATTCCAAAAAAAAAAATACATAAAAGAAAATAAGAGTAAATTTTTTAAAACAAATTACTCTGATAATTATGAAATTTAACTTAATAAAATTAATTGTAATATTTATCAAACTTTAGAGGAGGTAATTAATCAAATTGAAAGTTGAAGATGTAATTATTATAAACGTCGTGTTTAAGAATGATTTGTGAACTTTTTTTTTTTCTCTTGAGGGAGACTTTAAAATCGAATGAGTAGCTTTGATATTACGTTAAATTTAAAATATAATTACCAAAACTTTGTCTTTTCCATTATCTTTCAATAACATATAGTACACAAAATAATAAATCTTAGAAAATATTCAAATATAAAATTTAGAAAATCTAGAAAATAGATCAAACTAAACAAAAAAAAAAAAAAAAAACTAAACAAATCTACAAATTATATTTATAAATTTTTTTTATAAATTTTGAGAAGTCATTACTCCAATACATGATAAATCCAAGAAGTAATGACTTAAACTCTACATTTTCTATTATCATAGTACACAAGATATCAAAATCTAGAAAGTATTCAAATATAATAAATTTAGGAAAATCACGTAGGGTCAATAAGAGTTTTGACGTATTAAGGTGACGAGTTCAATCCATGATAACCATCTACCTAAAAATTAATATTTACAATCACTAAGAAGTTCAACTCTTCCTCACTTACAAATCCAAACATGGGGAGTCATTAAATCAAACTTGCAATAATAATACAACATTGATTAAAATAGTATGTATATCATATGGTATTTTGTTTGTCTCACTAAGTCGAGGACCATCTCTTGAATTATTAATTAAAATTTCTTCTCGACCAAAACACATCCCTTTATTTAGAAGTCTGGTTTGGTTGGATTGTCTGTTCAAAATTCTAGTTTCTAGAAAAGCTCTTCATTGTTCAGATTAATTTTGTGTAACATAATTTTTCTATTATTCTTTCATGATTCGAGAAATTATTTAAAAAAAAAAAAAGAAAAAAAAAAGATATTCTATTTTCTTTCTATAATGCAAAGTATATATATATAAAGTAATGCTGGCCAATTTATACTTTGAAAGAGAGTCAAATGAGTGTTGATTAATTAAAATGATAATAACTGTGTTGGATTATATTCAAAAACCATGTTCTCCAACTATACTTTATAAGCAACTAATTAAAAAAAAAAAAAAAAGTCTTTCTATTATCTTTCTTTCTAAAACAGAAGAATCATAGGCAGAGACCAAGCATCATTATAGATTAACATTAGACATTAATTTGAGCTGTACATGGCCCCACCGGCCCCTTAACCATTAAATTTGTTTTTTGTGGTATGTTTATTACTACTATGCAATTGTTGTGGAAACTCCAACCATGGTTGAATGACACTATTTCAGAAAATGATAGATGTTTACGTTATTTAATATGATATCAGATAGTCTATTCAATATTGATAATCTTAATGATAGATGTTTACGTTATTTAATATGATATCAGATAGTCTATTCAATATTGATAATCTTCGTTTAAGCCGAAGGAAGATAATAAATGTCAGTTTTTTTTATATATTATTTTATAAGATTTGATAATAGAATATTTCTCAAATATACGCTTTAAACATAGTTATGTTTGTTTTTACTAGAAGAGGAGTGGTTGACTACTATAATGTATTTAGTAGTAAAAACTATGTTTAACCACTTATCAAACTTTCTATTAAATTTCACATCAAACATATCACTCAACCATTACTAACGCTAATTTTCAAATAAATAATTAATTATTCAAATACTACTAACATCAATTCTCAAACAAGTAGTTAACTACTCCAATACCATTAACTCTTTCACTCCACTCTTTTCTACAAAAAACAAACACACTTTAATATCACTAATGAAACATATAATTCCGTCAAATTTCTTTATATATATATATATATATATATATATATTATCATATTCATAATTATTAATTTTTAGTCAAGTTTATTTAGTATTAAAAAGAGAGAGAAAATGTCATTCGGAACTTGGTTCAGTTGGGCCTAGAGATGCATTAACATCCAACACTCCATAGTTGAGCACTTTTTAATGCGTGTTCAACCGTAATTTGAAGGGATGGCTATATTCAATATATATCACTAAAAGAACATTAATTCAATGGACCAATTCGAATCCTCACTCTCAATTGTTATGATCTAAAAAAAAAAAAAAAACAATATATATTAATGAAAAAAATGTTAGATTATGAATATTGTATATAAGCAAGAACAACCATATGAACATTTATATGAAATTTTTTGGATGAAACAAATAAAAAACGAAATCCCGTAATAGCTTATGCCTAAAAAAATAGAGTAATATCATATAATGTTCTAAAAGGGTGATAAGAATTATCACATTTATTATCAATGGTAGATTTTAATTTGAGGTTTTTCGTAAGAATCTGATAATATTACAATTTTAAATGCAGGATCCTAACGGTAACTTGACCATTACAAACTTGATAAAACAACAAATCAAAGTTGTTAATTAAATAGAAATGAGATTAGTTTTTATTAAACAAAAATTCTTAAAGAAGAAAATATAAAAACAAGAAGATTAGTAAGGTTAATTAAACCCTTCATATTATATAGACCAACAGTTGGGAAAATTAAACACAAATTTATTGATAGACAAGTCCCCCAAGTTGGCTACATTTACCATTATATATATTTCACACTTATCAAAAGCACTTTATTTTTCATATGCTTTTGATTTCCAACTTTCTTCTAGTACTCAATGTCAAGAAGCTCCTCCAACACCTTATCATCCACACATTCAAATTCAATCACTCGGCGTTCCTCGCGCCTCGGTGCAGAAGCAGCACGAGCAGAAGAAGAAGAAGATGAGGAAGAGGAGTTCCCACCAAGAGAAGGATATTCATTAGGAAAATTCAGGACAGCCAAATGACCACGCATGCTATACGCAGCTCGGTCGTAGGCTCGAGCTGCCTCCTCTGCCGTGTTGAATGTTCCAAGCCAAACTCGAACCCCATTCCTAGCGGAGTCACGAATCTCCGCCGCATATTTCCCCCACGGCCTCCGCCGTACCCCGCGGTATCGAACCTCGCCGCCATGATGATCATCATTTCCAGACCTCCTCCCTCCTTCATTCATGTTTTGCATGGTCGTCCAGTTGACAAATATGGGAAAATAATCAACCCCTTTTTATATGAATCCTTAAAAGAAATCCTACGTACGGTTAGAAGAAACACACACAAAGTAATTGATTTGAACACGTGAGTTTTTATTAATATAAATATAAAAATTAATTAATTAATGTAAAATAATTAGAAGCTTCTGGAAGAAAAAGAAAAAAATAAAGAGGTTGATATCATGTCCAATGTATCTGGATTGGTTAAAGATGATGGCTTTGAGAGAAGCTTGAAATGTGTCTGCTAATTTCTTCTATCTCTCTTTTTCACAATAGATTCTTTGTTCAATCCTTGTGAATGGAAGCTTATTAAGATTCTTAATAATAAATTATAGAGCAAACGCCAGGGACCACAAACTAATTGGCATCTTTAATTCGGTTAATTTAAGTGGATGGTTTTTTATTTTTTTATTTTTTAATTAAGATCGAGTGGGATATTGCTCTATTATTATATATAATTTTGTTTGTTATTTAATTTTTAGATTAAGTTGTTAATATAGTCGTTAATAAGCTTTTAAGAGTAATCAATCATTTTATTATATAGATGAAAGAGATGTATTTCAGTTTCAACATAGAACCAATAGGTAAGGAGAGTAGCTTGTAATTAAAGAACAACCATTTAATCATCTTTTATGTAATATTTTAGTTACTAATAATAATTATTAATTTTATTTATTACGTATTTAATATAAAAATATCATTCGACCTTATCGCTCAATTTTATTAACGACGTTACGCCCATTTACACAAGTATGTGAGACATACAAATTAAAAATCTAAAAGGTTCGACACAAACTACTTTTCGTTTCATGTAGAGACATGTTAGTTTGAAGTGCCTATGGAAAACAAGTTTTGCATAAGTCACCGTATTTCAATTGCAAGCTAAGTAGAATGTTAATAATAGGATTAGTAGCCACGAAATATGGGAATGTTTATGCATAAAGATAAGGGTGTTCAAAGAACTCGACAACCCGAATAACTTGAACCAATCCAATCCAATTTAACGAGTTGGGTTGAGATATCAACTTACTTGAATTGTGTTGGTTTCAAATAAATAAAAAATTATGAGTTGGGTTGGTTTTTGGATTGAGTTAAAATTAATTTGGTTAACTCGAGCTGCCCGAATTTATTATTGATTTAAAAAATAATTTATTTTTTAAATCTTTTGTTCTATAAAAACTTTTACATAATCTTTTATAATATATATAATATTATAAATTGAAGTCGAATGATTAATTAATGTTATTTGGTAGATTTTTTTTTGAATTTAAAACAAAAAAGACTCATTGACTCGACCAATCCAATCCGAAAATATATAAATTTGTCATATAATCGGTTAGTGAATTAGGTTTAGTTGGGTTATGTCTACAAATGAATTGGTTGAGTCATGTCCATAAATGAGTTGGATTGAAAAATTGATCAACTCGAAATTTTGAGTTGGTCCAAAAATTTCCTTTACCTGAAGCACCCCAACACATGTACACCCCTAATAAAAGGTAAAATGGACTACTAAGTTAATTTCATTCATTAACAAACCAATTCTCAATCATAAGCAAATCAAATAATGCGTACAGTTCTCAAAACAATAAATTACGCGAACACATTTAACCGTTTTTTCACAACTGATCACCAAATGTTTGAACACATGCACACATGACATAGCACTTTGAAAATACATTTCACTCTAAGATGATTTTAAATGCTATTCAAAACCTACGCTTATTACATATATTTTTGAGTGCTATAACTAGTTTACACCATCTCCATTATTCTCGCGTACATCATTTGGTGGTATGGGAAACTCTTTGAGATTGTTGAAATACTCACCTTGAAGTTCTTCAACCAACACAAGGTGGGCTACCCTTCTCATTGCCAATTGGTTTTAAGATGGATGCCCATACTTTCTAAGTCGGTATCAGAGCCCATTAAACCCAAACAGGTATTCGGTCGAATAAAATGAAATTGAAATCCTATTCAAGATTGGTGAGCCCCAAAAGAGGCACCATCTTGAAGAAGCGTGTGAGGATCTCATAATATTTCACATCGGTAAGGTGGGGAGTCCTCCGACCACATATACAAGGTGGCTACTCCTGGACCAAAGAGAAAGTGTTTAAACCATATTCCTTTACACAAGATGTATTTATTTATTTTGACAGGAAACCAATTTACAGAGAGACTCATTGAGGTGCTGCATTTTTCAATTGATCCATAGTTCAGAATTAGCAGCGATTGGATGGTTAAAACATCAGAGAATATACTTCTGATTCATAAACTAACAGAATGCGCACCCACTCAGCGGCTGCCACTTGGCGACACTGACAGATAAGGTGGCTGACATATTCAACCAAATTGCCAACCAAAACAGGTCAAAAAACCATATACAGTTTCACTTGTATTTCTTTTGAAGTCTCATAAATCATATGGATTGAAGGAAAAAAAACAGACATTCTTAACAAACTGCTCATTGGCATAATTCTGTCTTGTATCATGATTCCCTTTCTTGGTTCAAAAAATGAAGAAAGACTGAACAGATGTACAAAAACTAAATGAATTGTAACTAATTTCATGGTATGAGTACATCTTCAACCTGCAGCCAATATCCAGAGCATAATCAGAGCTGAAATGGCGATACTTATCCAGCTAAGGAAGGCTAATACTACAGAAATCTGAAACTTTCGGCATTCCTCTCCGAAACTGCAGTGTCCCAAGTCGTTAAAGAACAATACCGCTACCCCACCGGAGGCCGAGGCTGCAGCGATTGACAATGTTGCTGTCACCTGCAAATCAATCATTGGAGAAATGGTTGAACTTGAACTGCTATTAGTAAATCACAAGACAGAATGTTAAGAAGCTCAAAATTTTTTGTAGATGCTGAGTGCTCACCCAATCCCCAACTACAAAGAGGCTGACAAGAATAGGGTTGTGAAGCATCTTCTTTCTCACCAACGCATATGCATCTAACAATGCCAGCATAAAACTCCATGTCACTTGCAGACCCATCGACGCAATCACGTAGCTGTAAATCGTAAGTGAATAAAAAACAAGGAGCTCATTCGAGGAAGATGAAGATACAACATAAGAAAACAACATCAATACGCTTAAATTCGAGTCTTAAATCATTTCAAATCTGATAACTTGATTCTGTGATAGAGATTTTATTATATCCAATGAGTGACCACAAAATCCCCTCGAGCAAACAAGATAAGTACAAGAGAACAATACGTCAAAGACACAGAGTTACATGATGGGCGAAGGCGCTACTTATCTCGAACGTGATATAGACAAACACAGACCTATAGTAGCAAAAGATAACTAATAATACCAAGGACTTTTTTCATTTCAGCAAGTGAGATTGAGAGATTTGAACCTTTGGCCTTAACAAGTTGAAGTATGCTCATATGGGTGCTAGTCTAGGGAGTTAAAGCATAGTTTCTTCTGCAAATTAGCTTCAGTGTTTTATCTATGAATGATTTTGTAGAAAGAAACAAAATTGAATTTGTAAAAAAATCATTCCACAACAAATGAATAGAGAAGAACATACAGTAAATGTTGCTCAAGAACACAAGAGATCGATTAATAGCTCTACAAAAACAACACTTGAAAAGAGCTACACTAGAAAGAGAGAAAACCCAATAACCCCAATTTCCCTGTTGAATTATTCAAAAGTTTCATAAAATCAAACCTCATATGAAACACCCTGTTCCAATTATAGCCATTTTCAAACTATAAAGGCAGCAGAATAGTCATAAACGCAAAAAAAAAAAACAGCCAAACAACAACTAAAAGGCAAGGATCGCATCACATATCATAAGTTTAAGCAGTAGTCAGCATTACAAAAATTCTAATTCGATAAAAATTTCTCCATTGTAAGTAGAAGAATATTAGATCACAATCACAATCAAGAACAATGAAGATAAAAAGAGAGAAAGGTGAGAATCAATAAATACCAAAAGGCAGTGTAGTTATAGAAGTCAACAGCAGTAGCCATGGAAGCAACAGAAGCAGAAGCAAAAACACATTGCAAAATCCTCAGCACAAACCCAGTCAAAGTCCCTGGAGTCCCAGGAAAATCCAACATATTTCCCCTCTGCCCCAAATCAAATCACATTCAAATTCAAATTCAGATCCCAAATGCAACAAAACCCTACATTTGCTTCTCCCACAAACCTCCATCCACAACCCATAAAAACCCCCCTCAAATCCTTCCCACCATTTTCAGAAGCCCATGAAAACCCAATCAGCAAAATGGAAAGAGAAGCGAGGAATGTTGAATCAAGACAAAGAAAAGAGAAGAGAAAGGATGATGATATTGGAGAGTTCAGGTAAGTGGGTTTTGAAGGGATCGACAAAGGAGGAAGCCATGGATTGATGATTTCAATCTTTGAGGGGCTGAAATGGAGAGATGGAAATGAAGAAAGATGGATGAATAATGACAAATGCGAATCAGTAAAGGAGCTTCTTCGGCGGCACGCGTTGATTGGCCCACCATTTTCCCCCTCTGATTTCTTTTCATTTTTTTTTTTTTTGGGTGCGGTTTAATTCGGCAATGGTAGCAACTAATTGAACCAAACTTATGGGTGAAGAACTACTCAAGAGAGGATTTTTTTAGTTACTTTAACTCCACGTTATACAGAAACCATGAGAAAATAAACATCATTTTCAAAAACAAAAAATCAATCAATTTTCCAAGTTCTTGTTGTTTTTC
>JBBMEG010000020.1:4471214-4483502 GCA_037832605.1 Cyclanthera cordifolia | reverse complement strand
TACAGAAACCATGAGAAAATAAACATCATTTTCAAAAACAAAAAATCAATCAATTTTCCAAGTTCTTGTTGTTTTTCGTACTCAAATTAGGTGTAAAAATATAAAAATAGTTTTTAAATACTTGATTTGTTTTTACCATAGTTATAGTCTATATATTGTTTCAAAGGAAGATCAGTGAAAATCAGTTTTAAATTAAAAAAAAAACAAATATGACATAATTATTAGATTAATACAAGGTTTCATCTCAAATTAATTAATTATGATTAAAGTAGTTAATCTATCTAATCAATGTTAAACCATAAATACTGGTTTCAAAAACTTAATACAAACAAGTTTTTAACTGTAATCGTCCTTCTAAATACTTCAAATAAATTTTCATTATAAATACTATTAAAAATTACATTCAAACAAGTTTTTTACTGTCATCTATCCATGATTTGTTTTTTTTTTTCACATAAATTTTGTTATATTTTCTTTTAATTTCTTAGTCATTTTTTATTTGTTCTTGCGGTTATTTAGGAAGGTTTTCCCATTACCGATGTAGCCGTGTAGAAGGATGTTGATGAAGGCCATATCAGTATGGTTGGTGGTGCCAATGGTCAGGTCTGTGATGTCCATCCGTGCAGCCCATGTCCTTCAAATGGTTAGCCTCAAGTCGTAGAGACTTCCATATCAGCTCATACAAGGTTAACCCCAGTTCGTTCACTTGCTTTGTGTATTCTCTATCACTATTTCTCTGCCAATAAAGCATTTCTAAAATTTGTTAAGAGACTCTACATTTTACATGTTATGGAAAATCATAAAGTCTAATTCTTTCTCTAAATTTTTGTATAAAAATTATGTTTCTTTTACAACTTTACTTCATTTTGGCTTCCTTTCTTTTAACTTTTAGTTCCTGTTCTCGTACATCTTCTCGAACTCGGAACAGAATTTGAGTAAATTTAATTATATCATAGTTAACAACAAACAAAAAATAATAATAATTATCAAAAGAAAAACAAACACAAATCCAAGTCCCCACCGAAAAGAAATGGGTCTATACAGTTCACCATGTGATTCACACTTATCAACCTGTCGTTGGAAATGAGCTGCAAAATAAAGAAATACCCTTTTAAGCTCATCCGATATAACTACTATGTGTGTCTGTGTCTTTTTGATCATTCATAAATCAGTTTAACAAAAAATTGTCAATTAAATAGTCACACGAGTAAAACGTAGGTACTTTCTAGAAAACTCCTTGTATATACTTTTCTATTTGTGAAGACAATCATATACTCGAGTATATAAAAAATACGATGCTAGTACATCACTGATGTTAGCTGAGCTATGTGTCACGGTCGCTCTCTTCGACTCGTGTAGCGTCATGATCTGACACTCGTCATGGCCAGCCTTAGAGGGGAATTCAAGCCCCGATCGCCCATACTTTGTGACACATCGGGTCGTTAAACGAGGTTCTCTAAGCCTCGACTAAGTTTCACCGAATACGCAAAGGAATTATCTTGGTTATGCTTGTTCACACACGCATTCATTCGACCCACGGGAATTCAATGTGAGATGGCGGGTCGTCTCTCATATATATGTGGCAACCTCTATCACATGGGCAAGGGCGCAATGTCGGCACACCCGTGCCGTCCGACACTGTCCCCAGATTTTCATTCCCGAAGGAAGCCGCCCAAGACACTCGTCTTGCAAGCGCTCGTCCGCACCATGACACACGCATGTACCATGGGGTAGCTCACTTAGGCCACATAGCCCAGGGGTGGTGGAGAGCAGACACCATGTCTCCCCCTATAATACATTTTAGACCATTTTTAGTCTCCCTCCAATGCATGTCTTTTTAGCGAGGAATCATGAGCCAGCGTGGAGCGTCGTTGGCGAGCTTACATCTTAGCTTCATACGGACTTAACTCCATAGCCGCTCTTCAAAACTCCATCTCGAGTCTTGACATTGTCAAGATGGCTCGGGGCCCATCGCGCCCCCACTAAGCCTTGACATGACTTACTTTCTAATGCATCCAACTGATATTAATCAACACTCTACTTGGTGTAATGGATGATGTACCATCCTCCTCGATTACATCACGACTTGTCGGAACATGAATTGTCAGAACATATTTCATGACTCTGACACTATGTTCGCTTTGGCGTCACATTATTGTTTTCACAGATGATGGAATATATGTATAGATGTTGGTGGTCTTTTATAGGTGTACTTATTTGCTGGCAAACAAATTTTAATTTAGTATATCATCTTTATAATGAAATACCATGCTAATTTTCATGAAATTTACTCTACTAATTACTTTTCACAACTTTTTTTTATGTCATTATATAATGATTTTTTTCTTCATTGTTTTATTGAAGTAGTGAAAAAAGGGGGAAAAAATCTCTTTCCCTCCTTTGATAGGATTAATTTACTCTCATTTTTCTTCATTTATCCATTCTATCATATTTTATAGTGAAGTCTTGGTATCACATTTTTTTAAGAAGAATGAAATTTTGTTTTCTACTTAATATGTTGCTATGTTTTAAAGTAAGAAAAAAAAATTCCTTAACATTTTAAGAATTTTAAAATAATTAGAACTAATATTTAAGAGAATATTAACCGGATGAGTGAGTTGAGAGGTAATCCAATTCAACCAAATTTAATCGAAAATCAGTCATTTGTAATTTTATTCTCCAATTTATTTTTTTTTTAATACAAAAAATATATACAATTAAATGATTATTAAATGGGTTTAAGTTTGTTCAATATATACATGTTAGAATACTTATTTATACTTTAACACATAATATAGATAATTATTTTGTTTCAATTTTTTGTATTTAAATTTATATAATCTCCATTTCATGATTTTTATTTTTCTTAAAAAAAAAATTTTAACTTTTAATCAAATTTCAAAAGGATTTTTTTTTTTTAAAGAAATATTACTTTTTAACTACCAACATATGATTTTTGTTTTTATTAACATCGATACAAGTATATATGATCATCAGAAAAAAAACAAAAAAAAACAAAAAAAAACAATTTAAACGTCAAAAAATAAAATAAAAAACTGAATGATCATCTTCAACATACCTTTATTTTGTTTTCTTTTTTGCTTTTTGGAAATTGTGTTGGTACTCTTTTATCTTTTTTCACTATAAATATTTGATACTACATTCATATATTCTTCTCCACAATTAATTGCAAATGTTAGGTATTTGAAAATTGAATTATCAGTCCTTAAAATTTTGATTAAATTAATATTGTGATATCTATTTTAATCTCTAAATTTTCAAAAAACAATTTTTAATCTATGAAGTTTTCCTTTCTTTCTTTTTTTTTTTTTTTTTTCCTTTTAGTCTCTCCAACTTACAAAAAAAAATTAATTAATTAATCTTAAAAATTAATTCAATCATATTAATAATTTTAATTAAGAAAATATGGGAACATATTTGTAAGATTTATAGAGAAAAATGTTACTTTAAAAATGAATATATTTAAAAATTTTCAATAAAAACCAAATTTAATATTTTAAAATTTTAAAAATTAAAATTGAACCATTAAAAATGTGAAGCAAAAAATGAGATAAATTTAAAAGTTTAAATACTAAAAAACAAACATCAAAATTTATGGAAATTGAATTTTCAAAAACAAAGTTAAAAAGTTAAATATGATATTTTGAACTAAAATTTTCCATTTCCACAAATATATATATATATATATATATATATATATATATTTTTTTTTTTTTTTTTTTTTTTTTTTTATGTGTGTATATATAATAGGCAAAGTTACCTACGAGAAATCACCGATGTTACCAACAAGAGCTACATGGAGGGGATTAACGTCGATCCACCGATCACCACGGCGGACTTGAAGACCACCGATGTGATCCTGCAACAGCACCGTCAAGAAACTGCTATCCAAATGGTCGGTGGTCCCCCACGTGAGCTCCGGCTGCGGACACGCCGGATAGTAATGGCAACCGCAACACCCCATCTCCGACAGCCGATTCTGCCCCAACCATAACCCATCCGACACCAATTCCATCACCCTTCTCGAATATTCCACCACCGCATCCCTACAAATTAAGGGCATGTCCTCCTCTGCCCCACGCGGCGCCACCACGCACGTCCCGGTGAGGTGATGAGAGATGATGGTTCGTCGTCGTGGATCAAGATTTTTGGGAGTTTGGTCAGACCGGAATCGACGAGTCCCTTTACTCCTAGTTTTGATTCGTCGAAAGCTTTGAGCTCTGTTTGCCGATCGTAGGCTTTCGAATCTTGTTCCACACTGTTCTCCATTTTCTCCCGGGTTTTTTTTTCTTAGATTCCATTGAAATGTGTTGCTTAATTTTTATCAGTGGGTGATTTAGCCTTATTTGTTTAGGTACATTTCATGTTCATGTTCAACTCTTGATGATATAATAATCAAATATGCTATCTATTCTTAGGTCAAGAATTTGTGTTGAATTCTGTCACCATGTGGTTCATTGTTTTTTTGTTGAAGAAAGTGTTTCATAATTTTATATTGATATTGTTAGGAGGGGTACATGAATGAATCAAGTCCACATCCGAATGAGAAAAATCTTGAAATATAGTCTCATGGTTAAAGCTTAAAGTATTGATTTGTACTACCTATATCATCAAGGTGCAGTTTCCTTTTCGGTGCCTCAATCGAAGGAACTTCACAATTAAGCAAGGACACGTGATGGTTTGTGGGAATAGTCTTCATTCTTAGAAGCAGATATACAAAAGAAAAATAAGATAGGACAAAGTTAACAAACCCCATAAACTATATTAGACAAATATTAAAAAAAGAAATGATGTGTCCTAAATGTAGAACTCCTCCCCCCACCACAAAAGTTCTATACCAATTTTAAAATAGAGATTCAGAAGTTTACGATCAAAAGTGTACCACATATAAAATCTTGTGTTTGTCTTCCTCCTACTCAAAGCTTGAATTGTTCAAGAGCAGATACTCCATTAAGGCCTTTCTTATAATAATGCGCCACAAAGTTGCTGATCGTCGTTTCTCTGTAAACCGCCGGATTCTCCTCCGAAACCAACTCCTTTATCGGCCCATAAACCTTCTCCTCACTCTCCGGCGGAAGTTGGTACCTCAAAATACACAAAAATAAACCAAATTTTGATTGGAATCGAAATAAAAACAGAACCCTTTGTCATTTATTGAACATCTGTTTATATCCTATTATTGAAAAACATTGGTTTGGTACCTGAAAAAACATGCCACCGAAATCCTCGGCCCTTCACTCTTCGCCATTACTCTGTGATTCACACTCTTCAACCTCCCATTCGAAACAAGCTTCAAACACACAATACCAAATCAATATTCAACAACTCTAAAACACAATCAACCCTAAATTAATCTATTTAACTTGCCTGTAACATATCGCCGATGTTTATCACTAGAGCCCCGTCGATCGGCCGAACATCGACCCACCGATCGCCGTGGTGGACCTGGAGCCCGCCGATTTGGTCCTGTAAAAGCACGGTTAAGAAACTGCTGTCGGAGTGGTCGCTGGTTCCGAGTGCGAGCTCTGGTTCGGGACAGGCTGGGTAGTAATGCCCTAACAGGAACAGCCCCTCGCCGCACCCCATTTCGTACAACCGGTTACGGTCCAACCCTAAGGCTTCCGACACTAATTCCAACAGAGTCCGCCCTAATTCGAGTACCCTTTTGGTGTAATTGAGGATTATGTCCCTACAGATTGAGGGTATGTCCTTGAATTCGGCTCCTCTTGGGGAAATTACGCACATTAATGTGTCTCTCCAGTTCGTGACAGGGGCTTGGTACAGATCGAAATTGGTGTTGTAGAGTACCTTTTTTGTGTAGTTGCGAGAGTAGAATTGCTTCTTGTGTTCGTCGTCTTGCTCGTGGAATTGGCGGATTCCGGCGAGTGTCTCCGCCGTGAGGCTTGAGGGGATGCCGTGGTTGAGGATTTGAAAGAACCCCCAATTTTCGGTGGCGGCTCTGATTTGGTCGATTATGATGGATCGGGATTGTGGGTTTTGAGCCGTTGATTGAAGATCGATGATGGGGATGGTGGAATGGGAGTCGCCGGACGGTGAGGGAATTTGATTTTGGTGGAGGAAGATTTGAGGGACCTTGGTTATGCCTGAGTCTACCAGTCCTTTTACGCCCAATTTCGATTCGTCTAAAGCTTTTAATTCTCTTTGCCGGACGTAAGCGTTGTTACCGGAAAGCTTGTCCACCGGATTCCGATCTTCCGTCGCCGTCGCCATATCTTTTGCTGCTTCAGGGAGACTTTTGCTGTCCACTATGAAAAGATGGGTTTTTTTTTTTCAAACTAACACATATGTGGCTCCGTTCATATCTATCACAAAAATGCTGTTTTTTTGGAGATATTATTTGGAAGAGATAATTAATGGATGATGATTGATAATCTTTTTTTTTTTCTGAAAAAAAACTTGTTAAATTTTCTAGAGGTTTTGATTATGTAGTATTTAGAAATAATATTTATTTTGAAGTATCCTAACCAAAAACTTATTTAGTAAATATGATTATGTGGATCCTTCTCTATATTAATTTTGAGGGAGCACGTATGAACTAACCGTGCCACTTTTTTTTGGGACATTTCGAACTCTCATCTCTTAACCGTTGTTTTCTAATTCTGTCTTAGTTTATAGGTGTGTATCTTTCCCTCTCTTTAAAATGTTTATGATGATGATTTTGAATTTAGAGCTTGAGTAGCTATTTGATATAAGATTTAATATTTGAAATTAGTATTTGCTAAATCTTCATAAAATAATTACATTCAAACAAATTTTGAATTGCAATCATACTCCTAACTACTTAACTCCTAACTACTTAAAGTAAATTTTTATTTTAAAAATTATATTCAAATAAGTTTTATATTCAAAATAAATTTTTAAAGTAAATATTCTTAAAAAATATATCAAAATAAACTTTTTGACTCCAATCAATTATTAATAATTATTTTTAAATTACTCACAAACAAGTGTAATTATTATTTTTAAATACTCAAAATAAATTTTAATTCTAAATATTAATTTTAAATATTATAAAAATCGACGAGGCCAATAACGAAGGAGGTTCGATCCAACAGCATGGCCGACCTCCTCTGCTTTGCCTCATACCCACATCTGAGTCGTCTCTCTTTCAATCACCATAATATTTATTTCAACGCCAAACTGTTTCCATTTTCTCGGCTGGAAGACCCGGGCAGAGAATCCCAGTTAAGCGAGAAACAGAGCCGACGACACAGGAAAATATTCACTTCTGGCTAAACAAGCCCAGTCCCATTTCCTCAATCCCCACCATGTAAACATTTTATTTTAATATTTTCCTCTCTATTCATTACCTTTAATTTTATTAATTTAGAGATTATATTTGTTGGTAATATTGTATATTTAAATGTTTGTTTTTTATTATAATTTACAATATACCTAAAACTTAATTGATCATTTTTAAAAGTTTTAATTTTTTTTTTGGCAGGACATCCTACTCCAATCCCAAGAAAAGAAGTGGAGATAGAATTAATTTTGAAAGTTAAGACGGGGACAAGATTACCTGTTCCCACCCCTATAGACATCTCTAGAAAGTACGACCATCGAAGCCGCTCTAGACCGTGCGTGCAATGTCAAGATGAATCGACTTGCATCTATCCACCTAAACCTGATATACATGTAATATGATAATGATAATGTCTACCAGTTGCTCTGGGGAGTAAATTACCTATAAATTAGTATTAGGCTTTAACTGTTAAGGGGTGATGGATTTAAACGAGAGAGTAGGGGAGAGAAAATGAGGATAACAAATTCTTGTTTGTTTTTAATAGATCATGACCTCTCCCCGACTTTTTCTCAATTTCTTATCAATTTCTCTCCAGCATCTCATCAAATCTCAAATTAAATTTTATATCAAATATAATATAAAATAAACATATTCTCTCATAAAGTACAAATCTCAATCAAACTATATATTAAATTTAATCTAAAATAAACATCTTCTCTCCTAAAAAACAAATACCAATAAATTTTTTTACAACGTCTCCTCCCTATAACACCATTTTCCAAACAAATACTTCATATATCCAATTTACCCAATTTACTCTTCTTCCTCCATTTCCTCTCCTCTTCTCTTATCAACTCCAAAATCCAATCACCCCCTTATTGACATGACAAAAATATATTAAAAAATTAAGATGCAATGAAACTGTTGTAGTTAGGCAAGTTATTATTTTAAATTTTAAAGTTCAATTGATTAGTTAAAAATAAATTATATTGGGTTGATAAGTAAATATATTATTATTAATTCATTAAATCATTTTCAAATAAAAAAAAGGGGGTAAAAGTAAAAGAAAAGGAAGCCATTATCTTTGACAAAGCATACTTGTCTTTTAATGCCTCCTTTGCCAATTTGCACTCACCAACCACGGTCTCCAATATGATTTCACACCACCTCCCTTCCCTTTGAAGAAATGTCTTCCTTTCCCTCCATTAGAAGAACACAAAAAACACAAAGAAACTTCAAAATCATGTGAAAGAACCTTCATTACAATCACATAATATCCCAACATGAAAATTATAAAAATATCCTCAAGTCAATAGAAGAAAACGAGTAAACAAAAACATTTCCAAAAAAAGAACAATAACAAAAAAGATACTAGAGAGATCATTGATCATCTGAGTGTTCAGTTCCAAAAAGATTGCTACAGAAAAAGAAAAACATAACCCCCTTCCCTTCATACTCTATGATGTTTTTGACTTGGGATTCTTCTTTACTACTCGTCTCCTCGGGATCGAGTTTTTCATGCCCATGAAGAACACCAATGCTCCCAACAATGCCAGATTCTGCATATTATTGCCCGCGAAAGTTAAGAATATGTTTCACATTTCGATTTGTTTCTATAGAAATAGTAATTGGATTGTGTTCAAATTCTCGATCCAACATTACGAAAACATGAAGCTGCATACTTCCTGTTTTGGGATCACTACCCAAGTACAAATTTAAGTCTCAAAATGAGAGGAAAACGATCAGATTTTTCATCATCCATGGTTAATTGATTAGTTCCATTACCTGAGTGAATTGCACAAATAGTTGGTTGAATTCCTTCTTTTCGACATCGTAGTTATAGAAATCATACAAGATAGGTGCAGTAATAGCCTGATGCAAGATCTGCCAGCAAGAAATCCAACATTCAACAATTCAATCCAGTTGTTTTTAGTAGGCATATGAACAGGGGATTCAAAAACGTGACATCGTGACATAACATACCAGAAGAAAGGCTCCAATGGAGCTGTTGAAGATGAAGAGCAGACTTCCAAGGCCTTTTAAGGCAATGGCACCAGCCACAATATGCAAGATCTGACACAATAACATAACAACAATTCTCAGAATGCCGCTTAAAATGAACGGAAACTTCTAGAGCAACTGATGAACATTTCCTCACCTCAACCTTTGGGAAATCCAACCCAGTATGAGATTCAAATACGCGAGAGAAAACATTGAATTTTGGTTTCAAATACTTGGCCGCCGGCCCTCCATCGCTACCAAACTCATTGAACCTAAAGAACAAAAATAAGACAAGATCCAAAAGGGTTTTGATGACCAAATTAACCATTTCGATGCAAACCCTAATCAGTAAATTACAAAGGATACACAGATCTAAACTCATAACATGAAGAAACAATGCAAATTACACACAAAATGACTTCAAAATAACAGTAGCATCCGTGATTTCGAAGCTTAGAAAGTTCATAAGCTAAAACCCTAAACGAGGGTTTTCTCAACACGCATTCATAAAGAGATCCTAGATTTGACAATTTGAATTTCCAGAGGAAAAACTTCAGATGAGTGAAAATGGCGATAAATTAAAGTAGATCTGAGTTACTTACTCTTGCCAAGCGGAGATAACGAAGACAGAGACGAAGAGAACTCTTCCGACGAACGAAACGAAAGCCATTTCCGTTAGATAATAACAACTCCGATTCCGACCAAAAATTTCGAACTCGAAACAAGAGGAGATCGACAAGAACAAAAACTTCAAGAGAAAAAAAGGGGGAAATTTCTCTCTCTCTGTGACTGAAAATTTCTCTGTCCTTCCGTTTTCTCTGTTTCTCCGTTTGTAAAATATAAACTGGGCGCGACTGTGAAATTGTTGTACTCGCTTTAGGAATTGACTGTCGACTACCCCTTGCCCCTCCACGTACTACAGCCAATCATATCCGTCAATTGGGAAAAAGGTTAGCCACGTGGCGTGTGATTTCTCGAGTCCGCTGCTTTTCTACGTGAGAGAGCGCCTACATGGCTTTTACGGAATATTGTCCTTGGATTTAAAATGGCCGTCTTTTTTACGCCAGTTTACACTACTGCCCCTCTGCAATTTCAAATTTTCCTTTTCCTTTTCTTTATTATTATTATAATTTTTGATATTTTGTTATTTTAATTTTTTTTTTTATGTAGTTTTATGATTGTTAAAATATTTTGTGTTTTTTTTATTGTCGGTAAAAATACTTTTACAAAAATGAATTTATATATCAACTTATGTAATGAAAATGATAATATTTTATGTTTATTTATTTATACTTCAAATTATTATTTTATAAATAAACAAGGAGAATGTGGAAAGACATTAGTTGGAAATATTATGAAATGCCATTTAGAAATTTTCATTTTAAAAAGAAAGAAGGGAGGACAAATTTGTCTAAAACGATTCTATACTAAGCTAAACTTTAAAATTTTAAGATTAAGATTAAAATAAGATAATATAAAAATAATAAAGTTAAATCAAGTTCATGTAATCTAAATTAATTGATGAAGAAAAAGCTAAGTTTTACAAATAATTTTGACTTAAGATCATATTTATATTAAATATGACTCGAAGATTTAAGTTTATTTAAAATCAATAAACCATCATTATATATATCATCTTAAGTTTGATACAGTAGACAAACTTTTTTTTTTAAATAACATTAAATAATATTTATATTCTCTTAATATTATATCATTAATATAGATATGGTGTAATACACGTATACGACTTTTAGTTATATTAAAGTAATCGAGTAGAAATATTTTAGATAATAAATATTTAAATTAAGTCCGAATCATGAAACTTATATTTTTTTTTTTTTTTTTTTTTTTGAAATAATAGTTGACGTTCTAGTAGATCTGAAGAGAAATGCAATGTTAAAATTTTGTATGATTGAAGATTATTAGCAGAAACAACATGGCAATGACTTTTTCTTTTGGAATCAGATTCTCACAAGTATAAAAGGAGAGAAAATGAAGAAAAAATAAATAAAAATAAAAATTATTAGGAGGATTTATTGATTGAATACAAATGGCATGTTTCCTTTATTTTTATTTATTATTTTTTTCTTAGATCTAATCTTTTCGCATTATTGCTCATTATTTTCTACCATTGCTTTGCATGCACCAAGGCTTGATCTTTTCTCAATTAATAATAAAAGTTATTTTATATTATTTTAAAATTTAGAATAATTATTTTATTTTTTAAAAAATAATTATTTTAATTAGTTGGGTGTATGCATAATGTACGTAGATCGTGGCTTCTAACTTCAAACACAATAATATTCTATTACTATATTTTATTTTCATCATGCTCGAGTAGTCGTTTACTTTGAAAAATAGCAATTTAATAGTGACCAGTTTGATTAGAACTAGTTCGGTAGGAGATGTTTGGATCGAATTTAAAAAAAAAAAAAAAAAAAAAATTAAAACGAGAATTAGTACAAAACATTCCTATTCCATTATAAATATATGTTTTTTTATTATATATTTGAGATTAAAACAATTTGGTGGGAGATTTGAAACATTAACCTCATAGTCCACGGTATGTACTAATATCGTGACACATTATCAATATATTTTATTTATGTAAATAAATTATTAAAATCAAGTTGAACACAAAATTGAAACTAGACATTTAAAAAAAAAAAACTAAATTTTAATGACAATCAAAATCAAAATCAAATCAAACTTGTGGTTTTATCTCTTGTGGAACATCGTTTTGAACTCAATTATTTAAAAATTTAAAATATTAATTGGATTATGGATGTGCCAAATGTAGGAGTGAAAATAAAAATTGAAAACTGGGAAAATCGAATCGAACCAAAGCGATTCAATGGATCGGTTCGATTTTTTAGAACAATATTGGATCAATTGGTTTGATATTTTAGAAAACAGAAATATATCGGTTCGATTTCGGTTCATAATGAAATAACCAATAAAAAATCGAATCGAACCGAATATATAAATAATAAGAATATATA
>JBBMEG010000020.1:4458420-4471114 GCA_037832605.1 Cyclanthera cordifolia | reverse complement strand
GCCAACTCCTGAGAGAGTTTGGACTTGTTACTCCGACCCCGGAGGGTCGGAGATGGACTTGGCCGACCCCTGGGGGTCGTGGCCTCCATTTAGGCGACCCCTGCGGGGTCGGTAGTGGCGAGGCTGACTCCCGAGGAGTCAGGAATGGAAATGGCCGACCCCCGGGGGGTCGGCAAGGGAGAGGCCGACCCCCGGGGGGTCGGTTTTGGTCCTTATGTCCTTTGTTCGGGTCCCGGCCTCTTTCGAGACTTCCGGGCCATATTTTACGTCATAACAGTTTTGATTAGTAGAATTGATTGAAACTATCTATTTTATTTTATTTTTTTTAAGATTATACAATAATTGTGATGGCAGATTCGAATGCGTGACCTCGTGAATCTTGAACATATATTGCCTGTCAACCATTGCTTGAGTTTAAAAGTGGGCAATAGGACAGTTTGAAGGCTTCATTTCACTTATTAAAGTATATTAATTTCAGTTGATTAAAGACATGATCTGTTTTTTGTTATAAAATTGCCATCGTTAGATGAAAAAAAAAAAATCCATTTTTTGTTCGTATTTTTCTAAAATAAATTATGATGGTATTTGTATCTAATTGTGAAAAACAAATTAAAGCTTCATTTAAAAAGGTTATGACCTAATATTTTTAGTTTTTTTTTGTTAGTTGAATGATTTAATATTTTTCTAAAATGTTTCAACCTTGTGTTTATTTTTTTGTTGAAAAGAGAAAAGTGGAGGGAAGAGAGAGAGTTTTTTTTTTTTTTTTTTAATAAAAAAAAAGAGTTAATAGTAGTTGAAGTAACTAACTACTCGTTAGAGAATTGTTGTTAGTATTAGTTGGAATAATTAACTATTCGTTTGGAGATTGATGTCAGTAGTAGTTAACTCATTAAATATTTCTTTGGTGATTAGTATTAATAGTGATTGAGTGATATGTTTCATGTAAAATTTGATGGAAGAATTAACGTGGAGTTTGATAGAAGATTTGAACAATGGTTAAGAGTAATTGTTTATTACTAAATTCAAACATGAAGTTTTTGAGAAATAGTGGTTAAATATGAGAACAATGAAAATGATGTTGTCCTCACGAGACTCATCACATGACTAGTACGACACCGTATCTCCTCAACTTATTTTATCCTTTAGTATAACAAATTATATATGTGGCTATTTTTTAGAGGCTTGTGAATCCAATTGGTTATGTCTAGCTCTCTATTTATTTGTCCTTCTCTGTACAATATTACTTATTCAGGAATACAATATCTTTTTTAAGCTTCTTTATTCTCTGAGCATCCTTTATTTTTAGTTGGTATCAGAGCACCTCTCAGGCAAATGCCATGGTTGGAGAATCAATAACGATGTCTAGTGATGATTTTTAGCTAATTGTTACTCCAGCTCCCTCGATGATTAATGTAGTCAGCTCACCATTTGGACATCCTTTAAACACAATGCTTACATCAAGCTAGATGACAAAACTTACTCACTCTAGTGTGGAATAATTCTAGCTATTATCAAGGGTAAAAGAAACGAAGTGATGAGAATCAACTAGCACAATACGTTTATTCATACCCTAAGGCTTTCGAGAGGTTTTGGAACTCTCCTAGTTTCTCCTTGAGAAGACAATTTACGAAATAATGATATGAAAACAACCCTAATCCTGTGAAGGCTATTTATACCTCCTTCTAATAACCGAAATAAAGAAATAAGGGAAATAATAAAGTAACACAGTAAATTGCCCTAAACCCTAGCTAATAACAAGTAAAAGACAATAAACCCGGTCTTCGATCTACGAGAATAAACCCGTATAGCGGGGTCGTATCAATACTCGCCCCCAAAAGTTTCACCTTGTCCTCAAGGTGGAAATCAGGGAAGAGTTCAGAGATGTTGTTGGCATGCTCCCACGTTGCGCTTTCCTCCTTAGTATGCTCCCACTGAATCAACACTGCCAATGCTCCATCCTGACTTGGATCCCTGCGAACACCAAGAACCGCCGTCGGTGTACTGGGAAGCGTTAAGTCATCCTTCAAGTGCTTGGGTATCGGTAGCACGGATAAATTGTGGCCAATAGCTTTTCCGCAACACTGATACATGAAATACCGAATGAATCCAAGCGTCAGGTGGCAGTTTCAGTTTGCACGCCACCGGACCAACAAGGCCCTCAACGAGAAAGGGTCCAATAAACCGCAGGGCAAGCTTAGGGTGCCGATAAGCTGCTAACGAAGTCTGTCGGTACGGTCGCAACTTGACATAGACCCAGTTTCCCACTTCATAATGAACATCCCGACGCTTGCTATTGGCAGCTTGAGTCATTTGGTTTCGAGCTTTACATAGATTGTCCTTTAGAACTTGCAACATACCATCACGATCCGATAATAATCGATCAACTTCGGACACCACACTCCGACCTTTCTCGTAAGTAATCAAAGGAGGAGGACCACGGCCATACACCCCCTCAAATGGAGTCATCTGTGTGGACACGTGAAAAGTTGTGTTGTAGCTGTATTCGGCCTAAGATAGCCATCGGACCCACTTGTTCGGAACATGCATAGCAAAACAACAAAGATACGACTCAATACCTCGATTAACAACCTCTGTCTGTCCATCAGTTTGAGGATGGTAAGTAGTGCTGCGGCGAAGTAGGGTGCCTGATAACCAAAAAATCTCCTCCCAAAAATGACTCGTAAAAATCTTGTCGCGATCAGACACAATGCTTCTCGGGTAGCCATGGAGGCGAACAATCTCTTTCACGAAGGTCTCGGCCACCGTTACTGCTGTGAAAGGGTGGCGTAGGGGAATAAAATGACCATACTTCGACAAGCGATCAACTACCACGTAAATAGTGTTATACCCTTCAGATTTGGGTAATCCTTCTATAAAATCCATGGAGATGTCCTCCTAGATACGTTCCGGGACCGGTAACGCTTGAAGTAATCCCGTAGGTGTGAGCGTTAAGTGTTTCGCCTGTTGACACGTGTCACATTCGGCAACATAAGCTTGTACCTTTGATTTCATCCCTGGCCAATAAACCTCCCGAGCAAGGCGCTGGTAGGTTTTCAGTGTCCCATGGTGTCCCCCAATAGGACTATTGTGAAATTTATTGAGTAACAAGGGTATGGTGGCTGATGTAGGAGGTAAAACCAAATGCCCTTTATAGTAGAGCAAGTCCCCCTGCAATGAATACCCGTCACCCTGGTGTCGGCCGTCCCTTAACTCATCACGAATCTTTTTCAATCTAGCATCGGCTGCAATCTGCTCGGAAAACACTGTGGTATTCAAACCTGTGATCATACTCAACATCCCCAGCTCCTAGCTGGTTGGCAATCTGGACAATGCATCAGCAACTGAATTTTCTCTGCCGCGCTTATATTCAATAATGAAATCATACCCCAAAAGTTTTGCGATCCATTTCTGATACTCCCCAGCGACCACCCGCTGCTCTAATAAGAACTTAAGGCTCTTTTGATCTGTGCGGACAACAAAGCGAGTACCCAACAAATACGGCCGCCACTTCTGAATTGCAAACACCATTGCCATCAATTCTCGCTCATACACCACTTTTTGCGGATGCGCAGGAGGTAAAGCCTTACTGAAGTAGGCAATAGGACCGCCCCCTGCATTAACACCGCGCCAACACCCTTCCCTAAAGCATCAGTTTCTAACACAAACGGTTTAGTGAAGTCTGGCAGACGTAACACAGGCACACTGCTCATGGCATGCTTTAGTCTCTGTAAGGCCTCTTCTGCCTCAACTGACCAGTCATACTTTCCCTTTTTTAGTAGCTGTGTCAATGGATGTGCAATAGCCCTATAATTTGCTACAAATCGTCTGTAGTAACCCGTTAAGCCCAAGAATCCCCGTAGGTCGCGGACATTACAGGGGTTCAGCCAACTCACCATAGCCTCAATTTTAGAAGGATCAGCCTGTACTCCAGCCTGAGAAACTAAGTGTCCCAAATACTCAATTTGCAGCACCTCGAACAAACATTTCGTTCTGTTAGCAATCAGTTGATTCTGCAATAAAACCTCAAGTACGGCTGCCAAATGTTCTGTATGTTTGCATAGAAGTACTGTACACTAGGATATCATCAAAGAACACCAACACAAATCGGCGTGGGAACGGTTTCAGCAACCCATTCATTAAAGCTTGGAATGTAGAATGAGCATTGCGCAGGCCAAATGGCATGGCCAAGAATTCATAATGGCTCTCATGTGTTCTGAAAGCCGTCTTGTGGACATTGCTTGCCTGAACTCGTATTTGATGATACCCAGCTTTAAGGTCTATCTTGGAAAAAACTGTAGCCCCATGTAACTCATCCAGCAACTCATCCACCACAAGAATTGGAAACTTATCCAACACCGTTACGTGATTCAAGGCCCTGTAATCCACGCAGAATCGCCAGCTGCCATCTTTCTTCTTGACTAGGATAACCGGGCTAGAGAAAGCACTCTTACTCCGTCTGATTATTCCTACAATTAGCATTTCATTCACCAAATTTTCAATCTCATTTTTTTGAAACTGTGGATACTTGTATGGGCGAACGTTCACAGGCCCGGCTTCTGGTTGCAATTCAATGACGTGCTCATGCTCTCAGGACGGGGGTAAAGTACTTCCAGATTCAAACACAGCCTTATATTTCTGAAGTACGGTATAGACCGCCACTGTCGAACCTGAAGGGCATCCTGAGGCAAATCAGCCCGCTGCGTCACCTCAATCCTGTTAAGTTCAACTAAGATCCTTTGATCTTCCTTGGTCCAAGCCTTCATCATAGATTTTAACGAGACTTGAGAGCGTACCAAGGTGGGATCTCCCTGTAATTGCACTAAGTACCCTCCCATCTGAAAGCGCATAATTAAGGCTCGATAATCCATTTCAATCTTTCCCAACGTCTCCAACCATGCCACTCCCAGAATAACGTCTGGGGTCCCAAGTGCCAGAGGGAAAAAACCAAAATTGCTCTGATACCAAAATTGATAAGAATCAACTAGCACAATACGTTTATTCAAACCCTAAGGCTTTCGAGAGGCCTTGGAACTCTCCTAGTTTCTCCTTGAGAAGACAATTTATGAAATAATGATATGAAAACAACCCTAATCCTGTGAAGGCTATTTATACCTTCTTCTAATAACCGAAATAAAGAAATACGGGAAATAATAAAGTAACACAGTAAATTGCCCTAAACCCTAATAACAAGTAAAAGACAATTATGCCCTTCTGTTTTCCATCCTTCACCCTTGATTGCCGGTCTTCAATCTACGAGAATAAACCCGTATAGTCGGGTCGTATCACGAAGGTTACGTGCTCCAAGCCATCAGAGATTGTGGATGTTGCCATAGAGAAAGGTAATGAGAAGTGCTCTATCATTGAGTTTGTTAGGTGGGTTACTGTCGATCAAGCCTTAGCAGGCTGGTTATTTGAGTCTATGATATCAACTATGTTGTGAATCTTAGAACCTCTAACGAGATTTGGACTACTCTTGAGAAACATTAGGGTGTTACAAGAAAAGCACGTATAAATCAACGTCGTGAGTGCTGCAAAACAACAAGAAAGGAATGTTGAATATGGTAAAGTATCTAAGTGTGATGAAGCAGCTTTCTAGAGTCTTCAACTAGCTCGTAAATTTGTCCTTCTTGATGACGTCTTTTCTTATATTTTAGTTGGGTTGGACTTTAATTACATTTTGATTGGTTGCAAAATCGATGGCAAAGACATTGACTCAAAGAAAGACTTTAGCTCACTATTAGTGACATATGAAGGAAATCTATCTCGACTCTCCCTCATGCAAAGTGAAAATACAAATTTCTCCGCAAATCTAGCTTACAATCGTAAAAAATAACTCGAGTCGAGGTCATGGTCGTACTCGAGGATTCAATTGCTAAACTAATTCGTTTAATAATAAAGAGGTAGATGAAATTTTAAAGGTCGAGGAAGTCACAGAGAGGGCAGAGGTGGTACAAGCACTTGTCATTGTTACCTCTGCAACAAAGATGGTTGTATAGTACCATATTGCTACCAAGGTTTGATAAAACTTTCAATAATCTATATGCCAACAATACTACTATATGTGTCAGTTCTAACAATGGAGGTACATTAGCCTACATTGCTAATCCTGATATCATGAATGAACCTAATTGAGTTCCTAAGAGTGGAACAACGAACCACATCACTGTTGATATAGGTAATATTGCCTTAAACTCTGATTACAAATGATAATCGATCTTTATATCAAAATTTGTTTACTTGAAGATATGTTGCATGTGCTTAGTATCAAAAGAAGTTTGATTAGCATGGCTAAACTAATTGCTAATAATAACAAGTTTATGGAATTTTATTCTGATTTTTGTGTTGCGAAGGACAATGAGTCAAAGAAAGTGATGATGCACCAAAATCTCGGTGAAGGACTCTATTAGCTACAAATTCCTCCATCTTCCATAATCACTTCTTTCCATCTTAATCCTCCTTCAACCAAAAAGTCATGTGCAACTTATTTGCATTCTATGTCCAAGTCTACTTGTCATTATAATGTTCCCATTTTCTTTTATTCTAGTAAAGAGTCAAATCAAATGTCCAAAGGTATTCTCTCTAGATAGAGTTTATTGTCCACCACTTCTAATTTGTACTAAAAGAGAGAGAGAGAGAGAGAGAGAACCCTCCCCAAAACATATTATAAATGAAGCAAGCTTATTTGGTATACTTTAATCATTCACACGATAATTATAAAAAAAGATTTTGTTATATTCCTCTCTCTTAAAAAGGCAAGAAGAAAATTTATACAAAATCTTATACACTATATCATGCCAAACTAGCTCAATCTAGTATTCTTAAACTTACATGTACTTCAAAAAATAAATCACAAAGGCAATCATCTATGGTTATGTTACATTGAAGATCTAAACAAAACTATGAATATAATAAAGTGATTAAAACTTATGAGAATTGTTCTATCTCTTCAAATAAATTCTTGTCCGGAACACTAAAAATGTCTGGATTGCCCGAAATTCTCCGAAGAATCCAAAAGTTGTTCCAAGTAATCACTGCCAAGATCTTCCAAAACAACCACATTACTCTCAGATTTCTCAATTTCATCTCTCTCTTTACTCTTTCTCCTCGTGAATTTCTTCCTCATCGAATGTTTTCTCTTCAAAGCCACCACCGGCGATCCGCCGTCGCCGCCGTCTACGCCGGATTTGATCATCTCCATCTCCTTGAGCGATTCCTCAACTCTCTCCACCGGAAAATTCAGAACTGCAGCCGCTCCACGCATCGAGAAAGCGGCTTGATCGTAGGCCAAAGCAGCAGCTTCGGCACTGTCGAAAGTGCCGAGCCAAACACGAACCCCGTGCCGGGTCGAGTCCCGGATCTCCGCTGCAAATTTCCCCCACGGCCGCCGCCGGACTCCTCTGTAGGATTTTCTCTTGTTGGGTTCTTCTTCTCCGATCGAATAGACGTCTTCGTCCTTCACCGGAGTCTGCCGGAAAGAATTCTCCGGCGGGTAGACGGCAGCCTCGGAGATCAAGCTTTGGAGGAGCATTTCGTCGGAGTCATTCTCGTTGAAGGGCAGAGAGTTGTCGCTGATTTGAAAACCTTCCCATCGGAGCGATTCAAAGGAGCTGAAGGAAGATTCCGGCGACAAATCGGAATTTTGTGAATGAAAGAATGAAGAATTCATTGAAATTGGCCCCTCTGTTTTATTTTAGGAGCCTCTGTTTTCATGGACATGAAGATGGCTCCATTGGCTTTAAATAAACACTAAAGGCAAAGTAATAAAAAAAATAAAAAGGTTTTCTTTTAGATTATTTTCTTTTAGTTGATTAATTGGATTAAAAATTAGGAGAAAATTAGAGCTTTTTTATCCAAGACTTAAATAATATAAATCCTTGTATTAATTATTGGCGTAGTTGTCATTGAATTTTCCTTTCTCCTTGTTTTCTCTTTATCAATTGTTTGACCGAAGAATATGCAATTGGATTTTATTTTATTTTATTTCGAAGGTATTGTTACAAATTATAACATTTAATTATTTTGATTAATTTAAAGGATTAATGATAAGGCAACCAACACTATAAATCCACCTTATTTCTACTAAGGATCGAAATTT
The DNA here is from genome assembly GCA_037832605.1 of Cyclanthera cordifolia. Lineage (NCBI taxonomy): Eukaryota > Viridiplantae > Streptophyta > Magnoliopsida > Cucurbitales > Cucurbitaceae > Cyclanthera > Cyclanthera cordifolia. The sequence continues at coordinate 4,463,019 of JBBMEG010000020.1, read as the reverse complement.
ATGACAAGTGACGATTGAGTAAATACTTTTAACAATATGAGGATTACAAAATGAAATTAACTTGTCTGATTGTTCATGATCTACGTACAAAAATGAAGAAATCTTATGATATTTATAAGATAGAATACTCAATTGAATATTTGATAAAAAGTAAAATATATAATCCAAAGATAATTAATTGAATCACAATTTATTTTTCTATTTATCAGAAGACAATTCTTTTATTGTAATATTTAAGGTTTGTGATTCAAAACAGCATATCCTAATAACTTCATGAAAATTGGGTTTTCTTGAGCAATACACAAAGACAAAAAGAGGAAAGTGAGGTGGAAGATGGTGGCCATTGAGTTTTGGCAATATATTAAAAGAGAATTAATCATAAATACTTTAAACTTGGTGTATGCAAGGTGTTGAAGAAGTGGTGTGTTCAAAGTACCGTAAAAGAAGCATGTGCCCTTTAAATTTAAGGCATCATAGTTAGAAACTCTTTAAACATGATGTATTGACTCTAGTTAATTTATGTTTATATTCTCTTGTGAGATTGTTGGCAAAGAGTGCGAGTAATATAAAGTTTTGAAAAGATTGTTTATGTAATTAGAGTCGATGAGAGAATTTTGTGTGATTGTACCTGTTTTTCACATAGTGGAAGTTCTTTCCGTTCATAAGTTTTCTCTAAATTTGGAGTTTTTCGACGTAATTTTTTTTTGCTCTATTTTGTTATTTTTCTTTCTAATTTCTCGATTATTTTCTACTTATTCCTAAGGTAATTTGGGACGATTTTTTTCCAACAATTGGTATTAGAGCTTTAGGTTTGTAGTTTTTTTTTTTAATTTCTAAGTATGCTCTGTGGTTGCAGCTTTGTTTGAGTTTCCAAATCTGAAAAGAATTCTTGAAACGAACTATAACTGAGTAAATAATATTGTTTACTATTTATTGATTTGCTAGGAGTGAAACATATATGTCAAGCTTTATAAGTGAGGTGAAGATTGATGTGAAGAAATATGATGAAAGGATCATCTTCGACTTGTGCTAAGTACAAGTTCGAGATGTGTTGACAAAATTTGGATTACACAAGGATTTGACGAGAAAACCAAGAGACAGTGCTTCTAAAATAAAAAAGATTAAGTGGTTATGATGATATAGTAGAGTGTAGTGATAGTTCCAATGGAGGTTTTAAAAAGTCAAGTAATCAAGAGAATAAGAAGACTTTGCATGGAAAAAAATTTGTTGGGAATGCGAACAGACTGGTCACATGAAAGAAAATTATCCTAGAGAGCAAGTTCGTTAAAAGGTTCGTGTTCGAATGCTAAGGTGATCTCTCTTACTAGAGAAGATGGTGACTTCATGTGAAGAAAGAAAGAAATCATCTTCATGATATGTTTTCTCTGTCATGATAGAGAATGTGATGTATGTGATTTACAAGTTTGTACACGGACAATAACTTGGCGATTATGCAAGGTCTGTGGTGGAAGTTATGTCGGTGGCTAAGAACTTCCAAGAGAGGCATGCGCAAGTAGGTGGAAGTTGCATTATAAATTTCATATATCAACATGTGATGAAGAACAATATCTTGGAATATGTGTTTTCAAGTGGTCTACTTTTATGGTGGAGTAGGATATAGTTCTTAAAGTTGAGTATTATGATTGTCAGTTAAGATAATGTTGCAGCAAAAGATGTCGATTCTTCAAATATCTCGCCAAGGTGTAACTTGTTGAGTTTTGACATTATATTAGTTTAGAATTTTACCATTTTGGAAAGTTACAAGGAAGTGGTGTGCTCAAAGCAATATAAAAGAAGCATATGGTCTAGGACTTAAGGCATCCCAGTCAGAAACACATTAACCATGGTGTATTGACTTTTGTATTCTCTTGTGAGAGAGTTGCACAAAGAATGTGAATAGTATAAACTTTGAAGGGAGTGTTTACGTACATGAGGTCGGTGAGAGAATTCTGTGTGATTGTAGCAAATTTTCACTTAGTGGAAGATCTTTCTGTCCAATGCCGTTTTTTCTCCGGTTTTGGAGTTTTTCACATAAATTATTGGCTTTTATTTTGCTATTTTTATTTTTCATTTCTCGATAATTATTTCTGCTTATTCCTACGATAATTTAGGAAGATTTTTCCTAGCATGGACCTCTGAGGTTGATCAAGATCATTTATACGCACTTATAACAAAAGTAAGAGGATAGTTTCTAATGTAGTTATTTTTGATGTGGCACCTCAACAATTAGAGAGAAAGGAAAGTTTGCCTTAAAAGATCATATAAATGATAAATTATGTGATGTAATATAGGTAGTGTCGAGATTCATAGGGTTATTATGGAGAAGTTGAAGGATGAGATGACATCTCATTGCTCCTATCATTGAGGAAGTTGTGTTGCCTGTGCTTCTCGTCCACTAACGGTGCATTCTATTCTTTATGGCAGTCATTCGTGATGAAATTTTAAAGTGTAATGCTTGAGAGTATGACAACTCTTGGTCATTTATAAATAATTTGGAATTGGCTTCACTTTCAATGCATATTTTGATGTTTTTGTTTACTTTCATTATAGAAGTCCTAGGTCGACCATCATGTCTTTATGTTTTGTGGTTTCATAAGGAGGTCATTGATAAAGAGAGTTTGACCAATATAAGTGTTTCTTTCGAAAGAGTATTCATTTCTCAACAGTATGGAAGCTTTTCACGTTAGACGTTTTATGCATAACATAAATTAACCTTAGATCTTGAATAACATGATTATCACTAATTATATTTGAATCTTTATGAGATTGAAATATACCTCTCGACATCGTGATGTAAAAATATTTCAAACTCAACAAAGAATTTTTGTATATTGAACCCTTTTATCAATGATTTCAATAAAAGATATCGGTTTCTCCCTGATGAGGATGACACTGTATCCTAAATCTTCACATATTGATATGATATTGTGCACTTTGGGTATACACCTTCATGGTTTTATTTTTTGTTTTACCCAAAAGACCTCATATCATTGGAGATGTTTGTCATCACTTATATACCCATAATATTTTCTTTCTGACCAATGTGAGATACTTTGTTTACATACCAACACTTACTCTTTGCCTATAAGCTTTGAATGTTTTTTTTCAAACCTGCTTTATTTTTCTTTCTCATTCACATTGACTTTCACTTGCTTGCCATTTGTGATGAAAAAATGACCATATTATATATAGACAGAGGGACGACCAATTTTCTTATAAACGTTAGTTTAATCTTTCATCAAGATCAAATTAAAGAGAAAGGCACTTTTAAAGTGAAATAAAACTACATTTCCCATAAACGTTTTCTTATATCTCATGAACGTTTAACCATTAATAAATAATAAACTAAAAAATACAAAAGTTAGATAGATATAAATGTGTTCATATATCTCATAACGTTTCTAAAACATATGAATATGAAAATATATATAATTTCTTAAAATATCACGTTTAAAGGAGAATACACGTTTCATTTGTTAATGAAGAATAAAACGTTAAATTTGTACAATATTTCACTCTTTATTTAATGGTTTTTTCCTTAGTAGTCTAAGGTGTTAATAGAATTAACTATGAAGCTCTTTTAACACCAACTAATAAGTATTGATTATTTGTTGCTAGCATTTTACATTAGATTATATCATTCATTTATGTAAAAGAAACTAGTCCAAAGGTGTCTCAAATTTTAAATGTTTCCGGCTTTATCGATTTTCTTTTTTTATTTGCTCCTTATGGACCCAGACGGAAGTTTTTTATATGTTTTCTAATTGTTTCACTTTCGTCTTGAATTTTTCTCAAAAGTTTTTTTATTTTTTTTTATTTTAATGAGTTATTTGATATAATAGTTAAATAAATAAATAAATTAATTAATTAAACAAAGCAAAAAGAACCTAGAAGGTTTAATGGGAAAACGTGGGTCAATTAGGAGTGTTTTGACAAGAAACAAAAAATTGGTGGCCAAGTCAAAGTGGAAGAAAGGAAAACGATGACGTCAGCCGATGACTCTCTTTATTATTCCTTTTATATGCTTGCACACGTGTAAGAGGATCGGAGGATCATGACGTGGCATTTAGTGTTCAGTTCACGTAGACAAGTTGGGTGGATGGGGAAATGTTTTGAGTGACCGTTGAGAGGGAACATGTGATCCTTAGCTGAAGCACATTCGTAATATTCTAGAAACTATCACATTATTAGTGAAATGATTTTAGGTTTATGTCTTATTCTCCCATTTCTTTTTTTTTTTTTTTTTTATATTTATGATAATATTTTAACGGAATAAAATTATTACTAAATTTTAATGTAGATAAGAAAATGTGAATTGAATGTAACAGTAAGTGTAAATACCCTATTTTTGTTACTTTGTGAATGTTGAGTTGTATATAAGATTGTTTTAAAACTAAAAATAAAAAAATGAAAAATTTAACATGGATATTTTCATCTTAAATTGATTTTAATTGCAAAGATATCCAAATAATTTTTTATACATAAATGATTTTAATGTCAATCTCTTTTTTGCCTTTGTTGTACTTATATGGTAATTTTTTTTATTTAAAATTTCGAATTTATTATATAATTTTCGGATTTATGTGTTAATTTTTACAT
>JBBMEG010000020.1:4434520-4458320 GCA_037832605.1 Cyclanthera cordifolia | reverse complement strand
ATAGATACATATACACACACACACGTTGGTATTTAAATTTAATTGAAGAACCAATTTAAATATGAAATATAAAGTAATATAAACCCTAAACCCTAAAAGCATTGTAAAGATTGTGCTACTAATAAAAAGTATGCTTTTTTTTTTGTTGGTAAAATGAAAGTTTTGATAATAAATTTAAATAGAGAATGAGGCAAAAAAATTGAAAATAACCAAAATGTATAATGGAATCAAAACAAAAGATTGTACCGAACAAATAATTTGTCATTTTATTGGACATCGATTCGGATCCAATTTTTTAAAAACAAAAAATATTGGTTCGAATATCGGTTTGGCACAAAAGAGACAAAAGCCGAACCAAAATCACCCTAGTAACATTGACAAAAACAAAACTTTTTTTTTAGTACAAATTAAAGAGAGGTTATCAATCTACTCGTGTAGAACTGAACACAAAACAATAAAACCACTGCCCTATTAACGGGTACAAAACCTAAATCACCTATATTTCTTATTATTTCGATGTATCTTATTATTTCAATATAATGATCTTATTTTCTAAAAAATAAAATGTAAATGGCAACGCGGTTTTATTCGAAGGTGTGTAAATAGAAAGAAAAAAACCCTGATTTTCCCCCAAGGGCTAAAAGCTCATATTTCGTTTAATTTACCATTTTAGGCTCCATCTTCAACAATTTCCCCCGCCGGACAGTGCCGGAGTTCTACGATTCCGATCCCACAATAATATCCAGCGCCCAGATTGAACCTTTCCGTTGTTTCTCTCTAAAGATGGGGTTCTTCTCTTTCCTTGGTCGGGTTCTCTTTGCCTCCCTCTTCATCCTCTCCGCCTGGCAAATGTAATCTCTCTCACTATACCTTTTCAGATCCGACTAAATCATCTGTTGTGTTGTTTTTCACTTCAGATCTGCTTGTTTGTTTCTGATTATGATCCATTTCTAGGGTTTTGTAATCGCTGCTGTATAAGTGCGACTTGCTCTGTGTTTTAACTCATATTTGTCGTTTGTGGATCGTTTTAATTTTCGATTCGTTAAGATTACTGATCTTAGTTTTGGGGGTTTTATTCCGTTTGTTGATCTCTCCCATTTTGGGCGATTTGAATGTGATTTTTGAAATCGGGAGTGTTTAGCCGGATATCTTCGTTTTCGGAAACGGAGGGGGTTTATGAGATGAACCAAGTCTATTTGTTGGATTTTTGTTGACTGGGAAGCTTTTACTGATCTTTTTTTTCTTTGCTGGGTTTTTTTGAAAGTTGGATTTTGAGCTATCTCTTCTTGAGATTCGATTTGGAATGTTGGGCATTTTGACGAATTCTTAGGAATCTGGGGTTCTGGTTGATTCCTAAGGACCCACTTCACTTTTGCGTCATTATTGATCATCGATTCATTTGAATTATGCATCATGTAATAATTTGTTTTCCAGCTCAGTAGCTTGCAAGGACGAAATTACTAGATTGTTTTATGTTTTTGATTTCATCCTTATGTTTTCAAGCTTTCAAAATTCTTTATCCAGGAACAAATCTTAAGTTAGAAAGAATTGGCAATGGTTTCCTTTTTTATTGTACAACAACAATATTATATATGGGGTTGGGGGATTAAGGCCTTCGACCTCTAAGTCAAAATTACTTGTCAATTACTGTTGAACTCAACCCACTTTCGTAGGAGTGTAGTGTTGCTTAAGTTATGCTAGACGTTCTGCTCGTTTCTACGATCTGCTGTTTACTTGGAATTAATTTCAAACCTCGAATTGATCGAAACTTTTTAATACTGCTGTACCTTCCAACATAGATCTGATCGTCCTCTTCGGTCTTCACCATAAACAAGTTAATTGTCTTACTCTAGCTAACTATATGTGTATGTGTATATTTTTTTTTTTTGAGAAGGGCTAACTATATTTTTAGAAACGTGTTATTTGAAATTTGTGATGCTATTTTTGCCTCGTCTAAACGTGATAATTATTATTCTCAGTTTCTAACACATGTGATCCCGAAGGCTTTTCATTTATCCTATTTGGCAAGAGTTTCTTGTCAAACATTACTCAGGTGGCCACCAAAAGTAAATTATAAATGAAACGTTTGGCCTTTTCTCCTCTTTTTAATTAGAAATTGAGCTTTCTATGTTGTCTTAACAAACAGTGAAATAAAGTAGTTTCATGTTGTTTTCTTGCTTCCTGTTAAAAGCCTACTGTGTCTGCAATATGGTTATCTCTAAGTTCAAGAACTGTTGTCTCATGACTTGGTTGAGATCTTTGTTATCAGGCCTCATGTTATGTGAAATGCATGATGAATAATATAGGATTTCTGCATTTATGTAGATCTTGATAAGGTGTCTATTTGTAGGTTTAATGAATTTGGCACTGATGGAGGACCTGCTGCAAAGGAATTGCTTCCAAAGTTGAACACTTTTAGGAGAAACATCTCCGCCAGATTCGGATTCGACCTTCCTGTTATTGATGTAAGCTTTGGTTCTTATATGGATTGATCTGCTGAACCTTCATACTCTTTTCCCTTTTGCACCTGGATTACGAGTTTGATTTTACAGGTTTCCCATTTAGTCACTGCGTTTCTGTCTCTGAAAGGCGTTGGTGGCCTTCTCTTTGTTTTCGGGAGCCCGATCGGAGCTTATCTTCTGGTAGAATTTGCTTAACTTTTTTTGTTTGTTTATGCCTTCATGACATAGTAGCTTCTTTGCGGTTTATTCCTTTTCCTTTTTCAATAATGTTTGTTTCTTTATGCAGCTTCTTTACTTGGCAATTAGCAGCCCAATTCTATATGATTTCTTCAACTATGGTCGTGAGAAGTCCCAATTCAGCATATTATTGAATGACTTCTTATTGGTTAGTCGATCTACTTGATTTGCTTTTGCACGGAGTTGCAAACTTCATTTTTATAGGATATGATTTGTTTTATTTTTCAATTTGCAGCACGTTGCACTTGCTGGTGCATTGCTCTTCTTCATTGGAACCAAGAACTCAATTTCGAGAAGGCAACCGAAGAAGAAGACTCACAAAGCCAAAACGAACTAGACAGTAAGAGAAACCTCTACTTCATATCGAAATCGTTCCTTTGTGGGTTTTCTAAAGTTTCTTATTTAATAATCCCTTTTTGTTATAATAGATTTACTCATTTAGGAATCATGTTACTCTTTTGACTGCCATATGATGAGATTTAGGCATATGTTTTTTCTCCATTCAAATTGTTTGCAGAAGATTAGAATCTTTGATTCAATTGTCCTTATTTGTAGAATCATATGTTTATATGCATCCTTTGTTGATGTTGGTATCTTGGCAAATCTTAAGTGTCACGTATCGAATGGAGCCTTCATTTTCGATCTATTGTAACCATATGAGTTTTGACATATCTGCCATTTGTTAAGAATTTATCATCCATTTATGTAGTCGCTGATGGTATTTATTTGTGCGAACGGAGTTTAGGAATATTATCTTATTCTCATGATTCTTATGGTGTATAAAAAAAACATTTATAGAAACTTGCCAGTTTCTTGATATCCATGAATTTTAATAGGCTAGGCTAAATCTGTCATTTTTTTTTTTTGAGACAAGCATAAAAATACCTTTCTCTGTCCTTGAAATTTCTCAAGTTTTAATTTTCTTCACCATGTTTGAGGAATGTTTGACCATTGTATTCACAGCGAAGTAGTGACAAAATAGGTTGAAATGTTACCATTGCAAGTTGATATTTAAATATGTATAGAGTATGTATTATTTACTTTAGGCCAATTGAATATGATTTCGTGTGTTGGTTTCTAACCAAATTTTCTAACCAAATTTCACCGCACATATTTGGATTGGGTTGAAAACTTGGGTTAGACACTAAAAGAGTAGTAGGTCAACGACATTAGTGAACGCCGAAGGATCATGAGATCACGGGTTCGAATTCTCCACCCCTATCTGAAAAAAAAAAAAAAAAAAAACTTGGGTTTAACTATACTAATTTTTTCTAAACCCTTTTAAAAGGTGCACCTACCCTTCTCTCTCTCTCTCTCTCTTTTTTTTTTTTTTGGATAATTGCCCAAACCACCCATAAACTATGAAGTTTGTAACAATTACATCCTTAAACTATTGATTTCATCAATTTCACCGTTAAAATTTGACAAGTGTTGCAATCAACTTTCAAAACTAAATTTGAATATGATAATGAAGGGTGCAATTGTCATATTTAAAAAGTTTCTTCATCTTCTTCAATTTTCATGATCTATTCGTGTAATTTTTTCACCTAAAATAAAAATTATTTTTCTTTATCTATGGATTAAATTATGTTTAGGAAAATTGTCGAATCCTACAAACCCTCTGTTGCTGAAGCTGTCGCCAGACTCAAACACCCTCCTCTCTCTTTGAATTTGTGGTTGACTGGTTTGTTCTGCCATCGTGGATGTTGCTAACCAATTCCGTGTTCCTTGTTATGTTTTCAACACCTGCAATGTTGGTTATCTTTTTATTATGCTATTATGCTTTCCCTTCAAGTTGTTTACGATCTTGAAGAAGCAACTAAAAAATAATAGGTACCGAATTTAATATGAAGTTAGTAAGATTAGGTTAATTATTCTTTAAATCTTAATGTCTTGGAGATTAAACATTATGAGCATGTTTGGTTACGGTTGGATGAGAAAGGAAGGGAATAAATAAATAAAGAAAAATAAAAATAAATTAACTATAGATGTAATGAGAGTTGGTGGGCCAAACAACAAGAAAAAATCATTTTCTTCTATTCTCAATCATTTTAACCACGTCAAACATACTCTATGTGTACACATCTTAAAATACTTATGAAGCTTTTAACCAAACCTAGCCATGACTTTAAATGGATTTCTTATTCTCAAATCTTTCATTTTTTATTTTGTTCGTCCCAACTCTCTAATTGAAGATTTAATTTTGACTATATTTGAAGTGGGGTCATATCCCAACCAACAAGTAAATCTCATTGCAATATATCCTTAGTAAAATAATAAAAAATAACTCAGCTCGCACCAGTAATGCATTAGCAACTTAATATTTCAACTCACGACGTTAACTTTCTTTCTCCTTTTCTCTCTTCACTAACTATATTCTCTAATTCTGCAATATTATTGCTCAAGAGTTTTTCTTCCTAACACTGTTCAAAAGTTATTGGCTGAATTTTAAATATTGAATCTTGTCATTTTTATTATACTTTTTTTTAGTACATGAGGTTGGGAGATTCGAACACTTTTATATTCTGATGACATTGAGTTAATACTTACTTTGACTATCACAGCCAGTTACATTCCTGCTGGATTTTTTCTCCCTTTGAGCTAACCGAGCTCAGCATTTTATTACACCGTGTTCTTAATTAAACTTCATTTATTTTTATGAAATTAAATTTAATAATTAAATTTTATGTGTTTTATATAATATTCTTGATTAAATTTTTTTTTTCTTCCATAGAAAGTATTTTATTGTGTACACTCCCACATTAAAATTTTTGTTCTAAAAATAACATACACGCATAAGTATCATGAAAAGACACATTGACATACTAATTTTCAATGAAATGATTCAATAAGGCAAGTTGAGTTTTTTTTTTTTTTTTTTTTTTTTTTTTAGAAATTAGTGAGTTGAGTAATGTTAAAATAGCACAAGTCTAGACAAAATAAAAGGGCATCTAAAATAATTAAATTATTGAATATAACAAGCGTTGGGAAAGTGTAGAAAAAGAAATGTAGAAATAAAGGAAACCCACATCGGAAGACAGAAAAAAGAGGAGGGAGTGGGTGGGTATAAATAGGGGCTGAAACTGACACTTGAAAATACAAAGGGTCAGTTAACTGATTATACTACACTCGTCCTGAGATAGGCGAGTGAACTATGGCTATCTAGACGTATGTCCTACATAATTTACGGAAACTTCATAGAGCTGGCCCAATTGGCCGATCGGTCCATGAATTGTCCAATTTTCGTAAGTAAACTTTAGGAGCTTTGATATGAACTATGTTGTCATCGAGTTATTTATATTGTATACTTATGAGAAAAATATTGAAATTGATCTGTTTCGATCTTACCTAAAATTTGGGTATAATAATTTTTTAAGCTTATTTTTCTTAAAAAAAGATCATGTTTAAGAATTTCTTCACTTTGTATTAAAAGCATCAAAGTTAATTCAAAAATAAATAATGAAACTCAAAATTCATGTTTGGCCTATGGTTTTTTTAGGTAAGATATAATAATTGAAGAGTGAGATTTATTTAATTTTTGTTTATAATTTGAATTTCAAAATAACTCAAATTTCTTAAACGTGGGACGTCAACTATTTTTATATTAATATAATTAAGGGAATTTTTTTAAATGAATTTTGTTTTTAAAAAATATGGAGGATTATTTAAATGCATAAAAAATATAAAAAAAAATTAATTTATTTATTGAAATTTAAATATTATATGGATATTGTCAAAAAGATAATATGGATTAAATTATAAATATTTAAATTTAGATATTAACATATTATAATCTTAACAAAAAAAATTCAAAAAAGAGTCCTTCGTTGCACGAGCACAGTGTCACGGTCCTGCTGTCCAGTGCGTGTTGCACATGGCCGCATGAACTTCTACACCCATTTTCATCATGTCTTTATGCTATTTTGTTACTATTGATGTTAGGATAGTTTCCTTCATTTTTATCTAGGTGTTGACTCTCGCCACTTTCATATGCAAGGTGTCACACCAATTATGACCCAAAATGTACTAGGGGTATGACTTATTGAAGCTTCCTTCCTACCAAGTGATTATATGATTAATGCAAGTTAGTTGATATGTCCCTTATTGCATCTTATCATATACCTTTCAAAGATAAAATCATTTCTAAAACTCTCTTTCTCCTTTTTTCAAAAACTTTTTCTCGACGTCCGTGATAGAGGTTGCACCTGTTGTGCCACCCGCTCTGCCATTTTGGTTCAGCTGACTTGCTCGCCAAGTTAGAGTAAGTGCCGCACAGTCGCCATTCCGCTGCCTTTGAAGTGCGACTGTGACACACAGTTGACGAGATCCAATTGATCAATTGTTTGTTATTTTAAAAAATAGAAATATATTAGTTTGATTTTGATTCTTAAAGAAAAAAAATAATAAAAAACTAAACCGAACCAAATATATATAAATAATAAGAAAAAAAAATAAGTTGGTGTTTAAATTTAATTGAAGAAATAATTTAAACATGAAATATGAAATAAAATCATTGTAAAGATTGTGATACTAGTAGAAAGTATTATTTTTTTTTGTTAATAAAACGAAAGTTTTCATAATAAAATTTAAAATCAAATCGAGGATGAGGCAAAAAAATTGAAAAGTAACCAAAATGTATATCGAAATCAAAACCAAAATCAAACACCGAACAAACTATTTGTCCTTTATTGGACATCAGTTCAAATCCAATTTTTGGAAAAACCAAAAATTTTAGTTCCAGAATTATTTGGCATAAAATCAATAAAAATCAAATTGAAATCACCTCTAATCACATCACATCCAAAGAGACAAAAAAAAATTTAAGTACAAATTAAGACACCAAACAATAAAACTAGGGATTCAGATGGGTACAAAACCTAAATCACCTATATTTCTTATTAATTCAATGTCTTATTATTTCAATATAATGATCTTATTTTTTAAAAAATAAAATGTAAATGGCAACGCGGTTTTATTTGAAGGTGTGTGAATAGAAAGAAAAAAGCCCTGAATTTCCCCCAAGGACTAAAAGCTCATATTTCGTTTAATTTACCATTTTAGGCTCCATCTTCAACAATTTCCCCCGCTGGACAGTGCCGGAGTTCTGCGATTCCGATCCCACAATAATATCCAGCGTCCAGATTGAACCTTTCCGTTGTTTCTCTCTAAAAATGGGGTTCTTCTCTTTCCTTGGTCGGGTTCTCTTTGCCTCCCTCTTCATCCTCTCCGCCTGGCAAATGTAATCTCTCTCACTATACCTTTTCAGATCCGACTAAATCATCTGTTGTGTTGTTTTTCACTTCAGGTCTGCTTGTTTGTTTCTGATTATGATCCATTTCTAGGGTTTTGTAATCGCTGCTGTATAAGTGCGACTTGCTCCGTGTTTTAACTCATATTTGTGTAGAAAAAGAAATGTAAGGAAACCCACATCGGAAAGACGAGAGAAAGAGGAGGGAGTGAGTGGGTATAAATAGGGGCTGAAACTGACACTTAAATTTTAAAAGGGTCGGTTGGCTAAATATGCCACTCTCGTCCTGAGATAGGCGAGTGCTGTATGGCAATCTAGACATATGGCCGACGTAATTTATGGAAACTTCATAGGGTTGGCCCAATTGGCCGACCCTCCAACTCACAATTTCCAAATTTTCAGTACATTTCAACAGTAAACAATTTTGAGTATAATAGGCCCATGAAATTCTCCACCTTTCAAAAGTACATTTTATGAGATTTGATTTGAACTTTTTTGTCAACGAGTTATTTAAATTGTTTTCTTTTGTGTAAAATATTGAAATTGTTTTGTTTCGATCTATGTAAAAAATGGTATAATAATTTTTTAAGTTTGTTTTTCTTTAGAAAGATCATATATTTTAAGAATATTTTCACTTTGTATTAAAATCATTATTATTTTATTAAGTTATTCAAAAAAAATTATAAAAATAAAAAATCATGATAACCTGTATATTTGTATGACTTGTTCTTAGATAATTTGTAATTTAATTATTATATTAATAACATTACATGTATATGATAAGATTGGAAATTGAATTTTCTTTATGAATAGTATAGACTGTTTTAATAGAAGATATCACTATATTTGCAATCTATCGATGAACCAATAACCCAACACAACCTAAAAGCGACAAACTCAACAAAGACAAGGTTTCCGTGCTTCTCTATTCAACAACTTCACATAACCAACTAAGTTGGCTAGCTCTATTTGATCAGCCGGAGAGACCCTTTTAGAGATGTCCATTTTCTTCACGTCCCTCGCGAGGACCTTCCCCTAATGAAGCGGTGAATCTGGAGTTGAATGGGGGAGTGGGTGTAGATAAAAAAAAATCTTTGAGAGCTTAACGGAGATGGGGACAAGAAATGTATTCTCCACCTTGTTTTTATATTATATTATTATTATTTTATCAAATGCGTTTATATATATAAAGTGATAAATTATTTTATTAAACTATCAAAAATTTAGTAAATTAAATTAAGATCAAGAAAGTTGGTAGGAATTTTAAGAATAAGAAAAAGAGAAGAAAAGAAATTGAATGGTGCATAATTTCGCACAAAAACTCGATCCCCATGTATTCCTGTGGGAAATCCCTTGTTCTCATCCCCGTCTCTACTTTCGTGAAGATAGATAGTTTCAACTCTTGAAGCAACTTATACTTGCAAGAGTGATGGAATATTTTGATACAGGTAATGGAACTCTATCAATAACAAACTCGTAAGCTTTTTTCTACTAAACTTGAAGATGGAAGAAGAGTTGCTCGGGCTCTTGCCATATCTTGGTCACATACCCCCACTCTTTCCTTCCCATTCTCATCTCCCTGTACTTTTATATATTTTATTTAATAGGGTCTTTACTATTTATAAAATGTATAATAGATTTTTAAAATATCATTTTCTTTTTTTTTTAATGTTATGCGTATAGTCGTTAATTGTTCAATTGTTAGTTAGATATCCAATGTTTTTTAGTTTTTGTCGAACAAACAATCAGGTCTTGAATCGGCATGAACCAAATAGTCAATCCTTTTGGACCGATTTGGTTTGATGTGATTCGATCCAGTTCCTCATATCTGGACCGTCTTTTGATTCATTCAAGCCGGCCATGCCCACGATTCAGTTTCAAAAACTAATTTCTCTCAATCTTTTGGTCTTATCTCTTTTTTTTTTTTCTAAACTACTACAAAAAACCACATATGATAACATATTATAGTCTAGGTGCATGTTTGTTTTGCGGTATTAACGTGTTATTAAAAATGAGTTTTTATAACTCCCTTTTAAATATCCAAACACAAACTATTATAATCACTCATTTCTAATGACTCATTTCAAAACATTTATTTCTAATCACTCATTTGTACCCCTCAAAATAATCACTTATTTCTAACTACATCCAAACGAGCCGTTAACTACAACTTCTAAACAAATAGCCACATCCTACAAACTATTACTAAAACTCAAATTTCTCAAAATAATCCTCATTTATAATCATTCTACAATTCTACTTCCAAATACTTTCCAAGAGTCCAATGAAATTACAAAAAAAAAAAAAGAAAAAAAAAAAAAGAAAAAGGGCGAACCACTAAGAATGATTACAAAAACCACTCTTATCTTTAAAATGAGAGATTTGAGATTTGAGCTGTTGTTTCATGGTGAGATTTGAGTGGCTTTTGTCAATCACTTAAAACTCATTCAATAAAACTAATAAACTCATACATCATATATTAGAGAGGAGTTTCCAGGTAGTAATTAAAGTATATCATTAAATGCAAGTAAAAAAAGAACCTTAAATAAACTAACAATCAAACTTTTAGATTTGAATCAAAATGGTCTACATCAATATTCATTGGAAAGAAAAGAAAGGCAAGAAAACAAGAAAGCACCTTACTAGCTTCTTTCACCTTCAAATGATGAAATTACATTCTTCCAACCTAAATAAATGATGAAATTAGACAGCAAAGACTACATTTACACAACCAACACTCCTCAGAAAACAAAAGAATCAGAAAAAACAAAGATGGATGCACCTTATAACATGCATTTGATCCGAGCACAAAGTAAACTGCAAAGCCTTCTTCAATTTCCAGCTTGGTGCTAGACGACACACCGACACTTACTTCAAAGGGTCTTGACAACATCCTTGTCCTTGGACAGTGTTATATATTAGATAGAAATTAATATCCGAACAAGCTAATCTATATTTTTAAAAAGCATAAAGACTCCACATAAACTTAGTAATACTCACCAAGATAACAAAGAGCAAACTCGAAGAGGACTGCTATTGAAATTAAATATTGACCATCTCCACAACTCTCAATGAATTTGATACCTTCTATTTCAATGACGGAAAAAAAAAAACGATGTTCTATATCTAGTTCAAAAGGCTTGGGTCAAAATCTGCATACATTTGACAATCCAATGTTAGTGCTTTTGTTAAATTAAAGCTGCCTTGATCATGTTCTCCTTTTATTTCTGTTCTCTCGCAACCATTTCATTCTTGTTGCTCAATTGCCTCCAAACAAAATTTTAAGCAAAGAAGAGTAAAAAAAGACAAAAGGCTTAACAAACAGTCACATATTAGCTATAACCAACCTCAATGGCTCAACAAAATTTAGGCGTCATCCTTAAATCATACAGAATACAAAAATAATATCGTTAGTGAAATCACTAAAGCTTTCACATCTAAGTTAAAGCCACTTATGTAGTACTCTATGATAACTCTTTATGGTGCAGATTACACCTCTTTCGAAAGTTCAACATAAAAAATTGTGGTATCTTCACAGGATATTTGGATAAAGGAGACCATTTTTGGCCTCATTTATGAACTCATGCCAAATGGAAACTTAGACCCCATATAGCCAAGAATGTTGCAGAAGGTAAAAACAAAATGGTTTTTCACATGGGCATTTTTGCAAATACCTTATGGGCCAAAGAAAAGTGGTAACTATTCACCACAGGATTGAATTAACCTACCAACCTTAATGCACAACAATGGGAAGACAACAAGCATCTTATTGAAAAAAACATTTTGGAGCCAAACTTGCAAATTAAAAAAACAAATATATATGTAGTATGACAAATATGAGGTAAGTCCTGAAGCACCTAGAAGTAATTAACAAAACGCAAACAAAAAGTGACTACAGCACAAAATATCAACAAAGCTTCCAAATTGGAGGCAAAATTTCCTCTATACAAGCCTAACGAAGAATAAGCTCGAATCTAAAAGTTTGGACGAATTTAGTAGGGGGTGGTGTAACTGAATTCTGTTTCATCACTGTTTTAGGTTGTTAAGAGAATCATAGACCTTGGATCTGTATAAATACTATAGGGGATTAAATGTAAAGGATACAAAATAAATGATATGAGTTTTGGGTTGAGCATTGAAAAGTGAGAACTGTGGCGTTAGATTTACTTCTTACTCTGTTTTTCCATTGAGTTCTATCATAATGGTTAAAGTCCTTTCTTGCAATCCTTTGTACTGTCTTCTACGGTTGTTTTGGCTTTTTTTTTTTTTTTATATTTCGTTTTGAGAATAGTAGTTTGGCTTATGGTGTGTATGAGCTAGGGCTGTAATTTTTCATTCTTATCAATGAATGTGTTCTGTAGCTGTTTTGGTCTACTTCTCAGTTCCCTTGAGAAGAAGGTGAAGTCTCATATCTAGTAGAGGTAATAAGATTGTTGAAGCCTGTATCAGTTCAAATTTTCCTGAGTGTGTTTTCCTTGTCAGTGCCACTGATTCATTGGCGATGAGAATTCTGCCGCATGCAATGATCAGGAAGCCCAAATTTTTTAATGGTCTGGAGTATAAAATTGCCAATAGTTCGTCAAAGGTAATCGTTAATCGGAAGTTTCTTTCTCCTCTTGTTTGGTCAATTGTTTTTTTCTTCTTCTTTGTATCTGTTAATCAGAATGAACTACAATGCTACACACAAGTTCTACATGCTCATCAATCCTACAAGCTCAAGCAAGCTTAAAGAAGCTACATAATTGTTCCCTAATGATCAAGCAAGCATAGACAAACAATCATACAAGAATTGAGCTAAACCAGAAGGCATTCATACAGTTCTGTGTTCAATCTGTTTGCTACTATCCTAAACAGATGACATGCATCTCGGATATAACTATAGTGTTGACAAGCTTCAACAGCTTCGATTACACTAAAGCAACAGAACCTCAACAAGTTATCACAGTTTTAGTAGTTATGAACAACTTAACAGATTCTCAACAAAACATCAATTCTAACAACAAATACAAGCATCTAACTCCTAGCAGCATTTCACATCAATACTTGTTTAGACCTTTTATAAATTTACTAGACATTTATAGGGGAGGCGTTCAGAGAATTGTATTCAAATCAGAGTGCTTAGTCTGGGCTGGTGAGCGTGTTTACCAAGTAAAAGGAAAGTGTGTAAGTGGAGAATTGTGCAAAGTGAAACGAAGAAAGACTTTCTAACCTCAAAGAGAATGAAAGTTGTTGAGTTATGTTCAATCACCAATCAACCTAAAAGCTTAAGCTTGATAAATTTGGGTAAAATCAATTATATCAATTAACACTCTACTCACTGGTAGGTTATGAAATTTTTAGAAATGCCCTACAAGTAGAATTCAATTTTAATAGGAGAGGAAAACGACACAGCAAAGACTCAAACTCAAAACCTCCTACTTTGATACCATGTTAAATTATGTTAAATCGTCAATCAACCCAAAAACTAAAGCTTGATATGTTGGGGTAAATTTAATTATATCAACTAACAAAAGAGTTACTTGTGCAATGGATGTAGTCCTTGTTGCCGAACAACTTTAAGCTTTTTGTTATTTCTCTCTTCCCTTTCACTTTGCTTTGTATTCATTTTGTTTCGATCTTCGCATAGAGAAAGACAAAGAAAATTTGTAAAAAATGATTGGTTGATATAATTAAATGTACCCATTTAACATAATTCATCAACATGATATCAGAGCAAGAGGTCTTTAGTTTATGTCCCAACACAATCAAATTAAATTTACTGAGTAAGCTTTTGGGTTAAATGATGATTTAACATATTGCTAAAGATCCCACATTAGAAAATAGACATTTTAGCGTGGAGGGGCTTCTACTTCATCCCCTTCATTTTAACAATTACCCTACTTTATAGGTTAATTCAGCTCACCCTGGGGTGGGGTTTTAATACTCCTTTCAATATTATTTTACTTGGTCTCATAAAAAAGTTTGGTTTCATTTTCTCCTTTAGATACTTTTTTCTCATCGCTTATCATTGTTCATTGATCACTATTATCATTCATCGTCATTCAACCACAACCATTTTTCTTAACACATCATCCTTCATTTTTTTTTTTTTTAGGGTAAATTATAAATTTAGTCCCAATGATTTCATGAAAGCTAAAATTTAGTCTCTATAATTTCAAAATCTAGACTTTAGTCCTTATGGTTTGGAAAAATCTACAATTTAGTCCCTATGGTTTGAAAAATTAGACCCCTAAGATTTGATAAAATCTAAAAAATAGCCTGTCGTTCGTAATTGTAGTTATTTTTGTGTTTAATGATGAGAGTGCGATATAAGTAATTAATTGAAAAAAAAAACATAATTCATACATCACATTTACATACTTAATTCGCCTACGATTTACGAATAACATTGACTATTTTGTAGGTTTTATCAAACCATAGGGACTAAATTTATAATTTACCCTTTTATTTAAAGTTTATGATCTTTGATATAACAATGCAACAACTCAACCTTGATAATATAAAGGTAGGGCCGAATTGGGTTCTTTCATAATTGAGTGTGTAAAGAGAGAAGAGAGAGAAAAAACCCTTATTTTATTCATTAAGAAGATGTTTCTTATATAGAGAAAACCTTATGATACAAATAAGGTATCAAGTATAATATCTTCCTAAATCAAATATTAATAATTACACAATATTTTTATGGAAATGACTTAAATGGCAATACTAACTATGGTAATAACCAACATTGAGGGTTGCTCAGGTTGGCGGATCAACCAAACAAAGGGTTGGTCCATAAAATATTTATAATCCGGTTTACAACTACGGATGTATATCTATGATAATTTGGTAATTAGTGAGAGAAAATACCATGCACGCGCTTCCATACAAGCTGTGATATTATTTTCAAATCAAACACAACAACACTAGATTAAGTTTGATCGCTGAAACATAATACTCAAGTAAAATACCTGATTAGCAATGGGCGAAACACGTACTCAACCCAGTTATGCAATCGCTTGGCCCCAATCCCACCAATGTAGATTGGCCGGAAAAATTTTCTCATTTCTCAACAAACTGCATCATAAATTAGAGAAAACAATCTCATTTATAAAAATAAAAATTAAAAAAAAAGGAAAAAAAAAAAGTTGCATATCCATGGGTGAGGTCATCTAGACCAATAATTTCTTGATAACAGATTAATTATTCCCCAAATGGAAACATGGTAAGTTGTATAATGTTTGTACCATAAATGAGAGAAAACAATCTCATTTTAAAAAAAAAAAAAAAAATTGAAAAAAGGAGTTGCATATTCATGGGTGAGGTCATTTTGACCAATAATTTCTTAATAACAGATTTTTCTTTTTCTTTTTAGATGAGAATTGAGAGAAGAAATATATTAGGAAAGAAAAAGAGTGGAGGCATAAATGCCACACCAAATACAACCCAATTCTAAAGTATATATAGTAAGTGTAAATAGGAAACTGATATGAACCGAAATCTAACCCAATGGGCCACACTAATATTAGGACAATTTAATACTAATCCTATACTACTCTAATATTATTAATACTCTTGAGAATTTGCAATCACTTGGAGCTTGAAGCAATTGGCAGAAACGATGATAGAGGTATATAAAAGAGGAAATAATGGGAATGGTAGTTAGAATGGGTTGATGAGAATGAAATGGATTGAGAAATGAAAATGAATGGAACCGATTTGGATGTTTGGATAAAGCAAGAAGGTGAAAATATAACAAAAGAGCCGAACTGGTTTAGTTTTTTTTTTTTTTTTTTCCGCAGAATCACCAAAGAAGACGAAAAAGAGAGAAGAAACACGCTTTCTGTGGATTGTTTTCATTTTTTTAATAAAACAAATATGGAGAGCACACAGATAATATTAGAGATTAAGATCAGACAGAAAAAGAAGACGAAAAAGAGGGAGGAAATACCATATTCGAGGTTTAGAGTCACTTGGATATTTGTAGAATAACAGAGAAAGAGATATAAGGTAGTGAGAAACGACATGGAGGGAGAGTAAAGATAAATAGTTGATTTTTGTTTTGTGGCTAAGAGTATGAGGAAGGAAAATAGATCTGAGTGAGTGATTCAGCTTGTGGTTTTCTGAAATTGAAAATAAATCTTTTGGCAGAATGAAAATTTTGAGGTCAAAGAGGGTTTTGAAGAGATTAGAAGAAAATGTAAAGAAATTAAGAAGAATATTACCCTCGTGGTGAGCATTGAGGCCTCAAGATGATGCATTCTCAATTGATTTTTTCCATAAATAATAAGAGCATCGAGACGAACTTTTGTTCATTTGCCGTGATGGCGGTTTTCCATCATTGATGGGCTGCTTTTGCCTTTTTTTTTTTTTGTAGAGACGATAGATTTGTGGAGAAAAAGAAAGAGGTGCAGAAGCTAAGGCCTAGGAAAGAAAGGCAATGGTCAAGACCATTGAGAAGGCTCTTGATACCATGACAAGATTTGAGACCGGTAGAGAAGTATTCATTAATGGAGAAACATATATTCGTTAAACAAGAAGAGAAAGCGTTTGGTGGAGACACGCGGCATAATACAGGATGGACCAAATGAAAGCATGCACTTGGGGTTTTCAATAATAACAGATTAATTATTCCCCAAATGAAAACATGGTGACTTGTATGATGTCTGTAGGTTTTCAATACCATGAAAGGGTATATCAAATTCATTCAATTATCTTAATGCTTAGCAAGATAATAAAGACTTGATTCAAAATGTTTTGAGTGTATCATGAAATTGAAATGTACGAAGGATAATAGGTGAGAAGTTGAAAAGCATTCTACCTAAAAAAACTACTTTAATAGAGTAAATTCAAAGCAACAACAACTAAGATGAATTGAATTCACACTATTTCAACCATTTTAGGGTTTAGAAAAGAACCAGAATGCCTATTCATCCTAACAAAGAAGTACCTTTTCGATTATGTGTTAAAGATGTACCCTTTTAATTATGTGTTGTAGCCTTCACTTTCTTCAAAGTAAAATAATCTTCCTCTTTCGGTCAAATTCCATATTGATGACCTATAGGTAACCATTTTGAGTTTGATTAACTTTTTCTAGTTCTAACAATAATATTATACCTTAAGTTGCTAGAAGCATGATGAGATAAAGATGTAAAGAAGAGAGTCGTTAATAATGAATGTAAAATAGACTTAATAGCTACGGTATTTACAATAATACCGTATGTACTAATTAAGATGGACTAGGCAAATTATCATAGGCAATCACCTTATTCATGCACTAGGCATAATATAGGATGGACCAAGGTAGAAGAGAAACATCTGGAACTCCAATAAGCCGAGATATGAGTCATAACGGTTTCTCACTACCTATAAGGCAAGTAGAATTGTGGCTACATTAACTCAAGAATATAAATGAATTAGAAAAGCAAAAGGAAAAAGACAGTAAAAAACTTTAAACATGACCAACTAGATATTTACAAATATTTTGGATACCAGCTTCAATTCATCAAGAGGCATATCTTAGTTGGTGTGTGAAAAGTAATTAATAATTTAGAATTCATGGGAACAATATTAAGTAGGATGAAATTCTACCGGTCAAATCCCAAGAAAGCTCAAAGCTGCATCTCTAGAATAATCATGTTCACCATTAGTGTTGAGGGAGAAAGTGAAAACTCTAGAAAGAAAAAAGAATATGAAAAAAGGGGATGTCACTACAGAAAAATAGAAAATAGAAAAAAATAAGAAGAGTATGAGAAACCAACATTAAATTGTTCAATGAACCTTCCGACAAGCCATCATCAACTCTATTCAAATGCAGGTCCACACACTCAAATAATGGCCATCCATAACTTCAAAGTTAAAGGTTATAAATTAGTTTGATCAAAAAGATGAAAGAAAAGAATTAATAAAACATAATAGATACCGTGTATAAACATGGGTCCAACGATAACTAGCAAGTTCATAGCCATTAGGATCATCACCAGGAGGATGAAGGATGGAAAATGCAAAAAATGCCCATCAGGATAACCGACAAACTACAGTTTTTAAAAAATAAAACTTAAGTTCAAAACTACTTCAACGAGAAGAAAGAGAACATCAAAAAAATATAATACCAAGAGTAACAGACCTCAAAGATGCCAGATCTCAGAGGTAAACTTCACGGATGGTGGACTATTTAGATAGTTCAATGGAAAACTCAAAATGACATTAAGAAACCTCCTCACTGCAATTAGATTATCATAACACAATATTTTCATTAGATACCATTCAGACATCAATCAATACAAAAACAACCAAAATAACTTCAGAGAATCAAGGCTGGAATAATACTAGAATAACCAAACATCCGTAAAAATTAGTATTAAACTAAAGCCTTCATGGAACAAGAGAAATAAGGTAAATTCAATACCCAAAACAAAAACCCTCCTCACTCCCGAAAATAAAATAAATTCAAGAACAATCAGAAAATAAAATAAATTCAAGAACAATCAATATTACCGAACTAACCAAACAGGGGTATCTGCCTGACAAAAAAGGGAAATTTTAAAGCAGAATACACATGCTAAAGCCTATCAGGGTGGAAAAATAATCGTAACGCCGCATTCAAATATATTGCACTCATCGACCAAACCAGCCGAGAACCCGATTTGAAAGGAAATAAGAATCAAAAGGTCACATCGAAATATACCCTACGAGACGAACAATTTCACAAAAAAAAAAAAAAAAATTAAGAAAATCAAACTCCATCCCCCAAGAAACCAAAGCTACCGAGAAAGTAACTATGAGACAAGAAGAAAGCCTGAAATGTGAACAAAATTCAGTACGAACTCCAGCAGGAAAGTAAAACAACAAGCAGAAGATAGAAGAAAAAACTTTATGTACTCCATCCCGCCACTTGAGTTTCACAGCCGAAGTCTCTGAATCAACCCTCGAACTCGACCAATCTCTGAAGCTTTATCGAAATCGCCGTGTAAACATCAGTGCTCAAGCTCTTCTTGACGTCGCCTTCTCTGAAATTATGAACTGTGCTTGGGATGAAATCAATTGAGTGAGGGGAGGGAAAGAGAGTATATAGCCGCTGCTATTCCCGGCAAACTGCCACGCTGCCGACTGAGGAGTGAACGTTGATGCTACTACGATTTTTCGGTCAAATCGAATTTTGACCAGAAGATTCGTTGTTTATTACCATTTATTATTAATATTTTACTCTCAACGGACGATTTTTTTATTTATTTCCATATATGACTCTTTTCTCATATTATTTCCGTTATTAAAATTTGCTTTGAAATTACGCTACGCTTTAGATTTTGAAAAAATGCTGTAAACAAAAAAAAATGCACAAACTCGTGTGATAAACGCTAGATTTTTTTTTTTTTTTTTTTTTTTCATTCTTTTCCATTTTTTTATAATCATTTTGTTTTTTATATTATATATTTAGTCCATTTAATTTTAGTAATAATTTAGTCACATGATTTAAAAATCTAAATTTTAATTCCTATTGTTAGTAAAAATTTACATTTTTGTCTCTATGATTTGATAAAATCTAAAAAATAATCTGTTATTCGTAATTGTTGGTGAATAAAATATAGGGAAGTTTCTCCCTAAATTACAGTTGAATTGACACTAACAATTTTTTTCTCTCTCTACATGGGAGTTAGTGGAAGTGGTTGTGTGAGTGGTATTCCTAATTTTAGTAACTGTTTGTGGTGGTTACAGGTAGGTGGTGGCGGGTTTTTTTTTGTTTTTCCGGTGGACAGTGGTGGTTTAGTTCGAACAAAATATTTTTTCTAGTTTCACAATTGGGTTGCCGATACCATGGATGATGTTATAGAGAGGTGGAGAAATTTCAATCTTACGGAATCGGAAAATAATGGTGTGGCTCTTGTTGCTAATGGTCCTACGTGCGAAAGGGAGAATATTGATCGTTGTGTTATGCTGCGAGCAATTACATCTAAGCGAATTCATTTTGAAACGTTCCGTTCTGTAATGAAATCAGTGTGGAAAAGTCATGTCGACACACAGGTACAATTGGTGGGGGAGAACCTGTTTTTTGTTCAATTTCGCACTTTAATGGAGAAGAAGCGTGTTTTAGCGGAGGGTCCTTGGTGTTATGACAAAGCGTTATTGGTTATGGTGTCTCCGAAGCCGGATGAACAGGTTAGTTCTCTTAATTTCTCCTTTGCTGAAATGTGGATCCAAGTACACAATATCCCTTTTATGTGTATGAACAGTGTAATGGCTAGGAAAATAGGTGAAATGGTTGGCACGGTTATGGGCGTTGAAGCTGATGAAGAGGGGCGAACAAGTCCGGTATTACGAATCCGGGTGGAGATAAATATTACAAAGCCGTTGACTAGAGGGGTTAAGCTTTTAATAGGGGCTGGTGATTTCGTTTGGTGTCCTGTCCATTATGAACGGCTCCCGGATTTCTGTTTTATGTGTGGTATAATTGGACACTCTTATAAAGAATGCTCAAAGGTGGGAGAGGGTTCAAACCTGGAGAATTTTCAGTATGGGGAGTGGTTAAAGGCGAAGAATCTTCGGTTCCGAAAGGAGTTCAAGCATTTGGCGGGTCCTGTACGTATGGCTGAGCCAAAAGATAGGGATAAGGGAGGTGGCTGGCACAAGCCGGAAATGCATGTTGGGGAGCTGAGTAAGCAGAGTAAAGAAGGGAGAAGTAATTGCGCGAGCTGGAAGAAAACAGTGGATGAGCAGAAATTGCCCGGTGCTGATGAATTAATTCGTGGTTGTTTGGAAAATCAAGGACAGTCGGCACCAATGTTGGTCTCTACTGAACTGAATAAGGTTACCTTAGGAGCAAATAATGATGATTATGCAGTGGACTGTGGATTGGAAACTGCTACTGTGTTGCCAAGCAAAAAACCCAATTTATATTCTGCAGTCAGTGTAAAAACGCATATGCTGGAGGGTGATGATAAGGGCCTGAATAAGCAGTCTATGAAACGTAAAATGGAGGTGCTGGATGCAGATGAGGTGGAAGGGGCTAAAAAGAAGTTGAAGGGAGGGAGGGATTCAATCACTCTCAGCTCGGCGAAGGCTGTTGAACAGCCTCGCCGGGGATTATGAATTGTATTTGTTGGAACGCTAGGGGGGTGGGGAATCCTCAAGCGTTCCGACATCTTCGACACATTGTAAGTATGTGTCGTCCCCAAGTGGTTTTTATTTCTGAAACGAAGTGCTCACAGCAGCGAATGGTCTATATTCAACAACAACTAAGGTATGATCACTGCTTTACAGTACCGTGTATTGGTTTAAGTGGTGGGCTTTGCTTGTTATGGAATGGATCGGTGTCATTGGCTCTCCGTTCGTTCTCAAAAAACCACATTGATGTGTTATGTTGCTGGAATAATTTGAAGTGGAGATTTACTGGAATATATGGGTGCCCGGAAACAAAGAACAAATATCTAACTGGTGAGCTTCTTCGAAGACTTTATAATTTAGATGATTCGCCATGGCTGGTGGGTGGTGATCTAAATGAATGCCTTTGGATGTCGGAGAAGAGAGGTGGGTCTACCAAACAATCGAAAAGTATGAGGGATTTGCGCACTGTGCTAGAGGAGATAAAGCTCTGTGATTTGGGTTACTATGGTTCTAGTTTTACTTGGTCAAATAGAAGTACAGTGACAAATCCTATTATGAAAAGGCTGGATCGGTTCCTTGCAAATGAATCGTTTGGTAAGCTCTTTGAAAGCAAGCGTGTTCAACATTTAGATTGGGGCTCATCTGACCATAGACCAATTACTGTAACACTACATGTTAAGCAATTGGCTACAGGGTATAGATCACATTATCAATTCCGTTTTGATGAGTGCTGGACAAAGGATGAGGCATGTGCTGAAATTGTAAAGACGATTTGGCAGGACCCTCAACAAGGTGCTGTTACAAAGATTTTAAAAGACCGCCTAAAAGCTGTGTGTAGAAGATTGGAACCGTGGGGTAAAATAAAAAACAGAAGTATAAGGGCGGAGGTTGAGAATATAAAGGGACAAATCCAAACGCATATGGATAGTTCAGTATCGCCTAATTTTGGTTTGATCCTGCAATTGGAAGCTCAACTTGAGAAAGCTCATGAGCAGCTTGAGATATACTGGAAACAGAGGTCAAGGGAGAGCTGGCTAAAATGGGGCGATCGTAATACAAAGTGGTTTCATAAGAAGGCAACGTTAAGGCGACAGCATAATTCCATTTCTAGTATCAGGGGAGCAAGTGGAGAGCTGGTTTACGATGAAGCAAGCATTGAGGAGGAGTTTATAAGGTATTTTCGTCGAGTTTTCACATCTTCCAGTCCTAATTTGAATGATATGAGGGCGCCTATGGGTCATATCTCACGGGTCTTATCTATAGAGATGGCTGCAGAGCTTGAGAAACCTTATACAGGAGAGGAAGTCAAACTAGCATTGTTCCAAATGCATCCTACAAAAGCTCCAGGGCCTGATGGTTTACCGGCTTTATTTTACCAGTGCTATTGGGAGACTATTGGTGAGTCTGTGATTGGTACATGCTTGGCTATTCTGAATGAAGGCTTATCAGTAAAAGATTTCAACCATACTAACATTGCCTTGATACCGAAGATGAAAAGTCCAAAGTTGCCTGCTGACTTTAGACCGATAAGTCTTTGTAACGTGATCTACAAAATGGTATCTAAGACTATTGCGAATAGACTGAAGGTTATGTTGCCACACCTAATCTGTGAATCTCAAAGTGCTTTTGTTCCTGGTAGACAGATTGCTGATAATGTCATTGTGGGTTATGAATGTGTGCAATATATTATGTCAAAGCGCCATGGGAAAGATGGTGTAGCTGCGTTAAAACTTGATATGAGCAAGGCGTACGACAGGGTTGAATGGGAGTTCCTGAGAGCTATTATGGTCCATATGGGTTTTCCTACAATATTTGTTAAACTCATTATGGATTGTGTTTCATCAGTAAGTTTTTCGATCTTGATAAATGGAAAGGCTAAAGGGTGGTTTCAACCAGAGAGGGGTGTTAGGCAAGGTGATCCTTTGTCACCGTATTTGTTCCTCATATGTACTGAATATCTTTCTGGTCTTATTGAAATGGCTTATAAACAAAACAGAATTACAGGTTGCCGGATAGCTAGGCATTGTCCCACTATCACTCACTTGCTTTTTGCAGATGATAGCCTGGTATTTTGTAGCGCGACCCCTAGAGAGTTTTATGAAGTTCAGAAGATCTTGCATCAATATGAAGCTATATCTGGACAATGTGTGAACTATGAAAAATCAGTTTTATGTTTCAGTCCAAATGTGCCAGATACGGAACGAGGTGGATTAAGAAATATTCTGCAGATTAAGGTTTCTAATAAGCTGGGTAAATATCTTGGTCTCCCATCTCATTTTTCTAGGAAAAAGGGTGTAGACCTGGAATATATTAAAGAACGGGTGGAAAAAGCTGTGGCAGGGTGGAAACGATCATTGTTCTCCGTGGGCGGGAAGGAAATATTGATTAAAGCAGTTGGCCAAGCCCTTCCCACATATGTCATGTCTTTTGTTAGATTGCCAAAGGCTCTCTGTACGAAAATACAAGCATCTATTGCAAA
This sequence comes from Cyclanthera cordifolia, assembly GCA_037832605.1. NCBI lineage: Eukaryota > Viridiplantae > Streptophyta > Magnoliopsida > Cucurbitales > Cucurbitaceae > Cyclanthera > Cyclanthera cordifolia. The sequence goes on along the minus strand of JBBMEG010000020.1, from coordinate 4,434,814 downwards.
TTTTTGGTGGGGATACTCGAATGGAAAAAAGAAGATTCACTGGAAAACTTGGAGCAAAATGTGTATACCTAAAAGGAAGGGTGGAATGGGTTTTCGGGATATTGGAGGTTTTAACCAAGCTATGTTGGCAAAACAGGTATGGAGAATTTTAAAATTTCCCAATTCTCTTGTTTCTCGGTTGCTAAAAGGAAAATATTTCCATAATCAATCGTTATTGGAAGTTAAACAAAGAACGAATTGCTCTTTTGTTTGGAGGAGTTTATTATGGGGATTACAACTAGTTAAAAAAGGGAT
>JBBMEG010000020.1:4409912-4434420 GCA_037832605.1 Cyclanthera cordifolia | reverse complement strand
GAGTTACTAAATAAATATGTTGGAGAAAGTGAACTTGCAGTTCGTACACTATTTAGTCGAGCAAGGGCGTGCTCACCGTGCATTCTTTTCTTTGATGAAGTATGTGAATTATGAATTACTATTCGCGAGTTTTTGGTGTCGATCATTTTTTGTTTAACTTTATGACAAGAGAGTTTGTACAAGGAATATGTATCTACTTAGTAATTACTTTTGTTCACAAGACCTATTTTCCCATGAAGTCGAACAAAATATAACTTTTGACAAGGCTTTAGCGTTAATTTACAATACTACTTTTAAGTTGCATCTAGTAGCATCTTCATCTCCATCCCCAAACCTTGGTACAACAGATGAAAGTTTGGGCTTTAAAGTTGTGACCGTTGTGACCTGTGATATTAATTTGTAGGTTTTTGTGTCTCCATTACTCCGGTGTAGCCCGATGCCACAGCCTAGGGACGGCCAGTGGTGCCTCTAGGTTTATAGCGCATCTTCATCTCTAGTTCGTGCTTTATTTTCAACTATTCTTCTCTTTAAAGAAAGGAAACAAAGAAATTTTATGAGATGCAAAGAAGCAAGCAGAATATGTAACAAAAAAAATCAACCTAACTGTGGGGATGAGGATCATAATTTTTCTCCAATCAACGTTTATAAGCACAAAATTATAGTTACTTACATTTGCAATGAAATGTACTCAATCTTCCCCTTCCTCTAGAATAGTTTTGTATGAGAATAAAGGTCTTGATGTATACGATATTTGTTTGAGCTTTGGGAAGGAGTTTTCTCTACCTTCCTTTAGGTTGTTTTTTCCCTTTTGTGTGAATATGATATTTATATCTTGTTTCCAACTGTTTGTAGGTGGATGCGTTAACAACAAAACGTGGTAAAGAAGGAGGATGGGTGGTTGAACGATTATTAAACCAGGTTGGATGAAGTGCCACATGATATATAATAGATTGTTTATGATTTTCTTGTGTTCAGTGTCTTTCTTCTTCAAGTTTTGTTACATGGACCCACTTTTCATTTTTTCGCAGTTACTCATAGAGTTGGATGGAGCAGACCAACGACGAGGTGTCTTTGTTATTGGTGCTACAAATAGGTAGATTTTTTTATTCAACATTTGGGGCACTGGGTTTTAACCAGTAACCTCTTTTAGTTACTAGAATATATTGAGCTATACTCTTATTCGCTATATATAAATAAATAAATATATATATTAATCTTTGGTTGTCTCCAAGGGGTGGCTGACACTGTGGTTGAAAGCTTGGGCTTTGGAGGTGTGCTCTCTCAATGTCTCAGGTTTGAGACCCCTTTGTGACATTAATTTGTAGACACCTCCCGTGTGTCTATTCCTTTGATGTCTGCCGGTGCCTGGCCTAGGGACGGGCGTGGGTACCCCGAGTTGTGGAGCAAAACTTTGATTTTCCAATTAAAAAAAAAAAAAAAAATATATATATATATATATACACACACACACACACACGTGCGCGCGCTTTGGTTATCATCATTGTAATCTGATTCTCATAATAAGTTTATTTTGGTAGACCTGAGGTCATGGATCCTGCTGTACTACGACCAGGTAGATTTGGCAAACTTCTTTATGTTCCTCTTCCTGGTCCAGCTGAGCGAGGGTTGGTCTTAAAAGCCCTTGGAAGGAAGAAGCCTGTTGATATCAGTGTAGATCTGCTTGCGGTTGGACAAATGGATGCTTGTGAAAATTTTAGTGGGGCTGATCTTGCTGCGCTGGTTAGTTTTTTACCTTGTGTTTGCAATATTTATACAATAGGATTAAGTATAGCTCGATAGTTAAGACACTACTTTCCACACTTGAGGTTGGCCCATGGGGTAGTAAGAAGCTCGAACACGACACGTCTTGAGCACGAGATGCGGATACGATGTGAACTCAGACATGGAGGCACATGGAGTTTGAACATAGGAAAATTGTACCATTCTTTTTAATATCTATGAAACAAAATTTATAAGTCTAACTCTTAACAACCTCAAAGTTTTGTTTCCTCTCGATGGGTGTGGCTTCACAAAGACTATCTTGTTGTCGTTTCATTTACCAGTAAGAACAAATATAAGTCTTAAGTGTGTGTTTCCTAAGTATCCGAAATTCAAAATAATAATAATAAAGATGTGATTTTGATGATGACAGATGAATGAGGCTGCAATGGCTGCGTTGGAAGAAAAATTGGCAGCAGTGAGCATTGATTTGAAATCAGAACCATGTACCATTAAGATGACCCATTTTGAGCGTGGTCTAACTAAGATCTCTCCTTCTGTATCAGAAAAGGTTTTATTTTCCTCATTTTCTAAACAAAAACAATCTGATTTATTATTTTCTAAAACTGTTTTTCTTCTCTCTTTGGTTACAGCAAAAACGGTTTTACGAGATTTTGTCGAAGAGCTTAAAACCTGCTTAACGGACCCAAGACCAACGACATACAGAATTGAGAAGGTTGCTGTTGTAAGTTTGCAGTTTAATTATAGTTTTTTTCTTTCACGTTACAAATGGTAGTAGTCCTTGCTGTCATGAAATTTTGAAACTGTGAGAAAATATATAATTTTAATGATTATTTTGGCGCAAAATTAGTACATTTTTACTAATTTGAAAGCTCTTGGAAATATCGTTGAACTAAAAAAAAGAAAAGAAAAAAAAGGGCTATATATACATATATTTGGACATTGATTCGGTTCAATTATTAAAAAAACAGACATTGGCTCCAAAAGAACCATTGAGAGAAGTCTCTCACTAGAGACCATCCCTCTAGAAATTTTGAACTTATTGTTTGTTTTTAACACATCACGATCTCTTTTCAACCCTTTCTCGATTTCTCTTTTACTTCTCTCCAATATTCCATTAAACTTCAATCAAATTTTATATCAAATTTCATTCAAAATAAATCTCTCTCTTAAAAGAGAAAAATTGTAATGTTTGTATTGTATTTTAAATTCTGTCTTGAAATTTTAACTTTGTAGTAATGTACCAGAACTGACAAAAAGGTAGAAGCCTTTTATATGGATCTGATTAGTTAAGAAGTTGTGAAAGAGTTAGTAAATGAGTTATTATAATAGTTAAGCTTTGATGTGAGTTATAATAATAGTTTGTTTGAATGTGGCGGTTTGTAGAAAAGTTGTAAGAAAGTTTTTGTTATTTATGATTGAACTGACATTTATGAGCAGTTAATTTAATTCTTCTTTTTCGTGGAGCTAACTTAGGTTTTTTTTTTGGGTGAAATAGTTAAATTAGCTCTTAGGAGTAAAAAAAAAAAAGCCATACGAACCCAGATCCCCATGTGTCCTTGGGGGAATAAGGAGTGTTTCTATTAAAATTCACGTTCAACCGAAGCAAAATCAATTTGAATTTTTAACTTCAATTTTCGACAATTGTCTCATGAGTGACTTAGTGGTAAAAGAGAGTCTTGGTGTATTTAAGATGGTGTCTGGTCCCCATTTATATTAACGGTGGGTTAAGTTATCATAATTCAACCCGTGTTTGCCAATCGTTTATTGTAATTGGTGGTTTATCTAAATTTGCGTGTTCGTTATTTGAACAAACGCGGTCGTATATCTTAACTTGATTGCTCGTTTGTTAAAATTTTTTATATCTTGTTTTAATATTATTATGATTATTGATCATCAATTTTCTTTAAGATTTACTATTTTATTTATATGTTCGATAATTATCATTAAACAACACACTATGTTTTTTCTTAAATTTACTCATAATTGTATGAAATAACGTTAGCGTATGCCATTATTTATGTTTTAAATCCTATCATTTTTATTATTTAACAATTTTTTTACTAACTTGATAAGTTTATTATCAAAGTAGAACTCGAAATAATCCAAAAGGTTGAGAGTTCGAATCTACACACCTAGTTGAATTAGAAAAAAAGAGAAAAAAAAAAGATAAGTTTATTTTTAAAATGAAATATATTACTCAAGTAAAGTTTTCATATTTATTCAAGAATCTCAATTATAAAATCATACCAATTTATTTATTTATTTTAGTATATAACTCTATCAATATATAAAAGATGTCAAACAAAATAAAATGCAAAGCGACTCGTTAAATAATAATATTATTAATTTATTCTCATTACGTTCAATATTAGTTATAAGTTTAAGAAAAATGATAATTATTTGTAAATTTTTTAATCTAAATCAAAGTTATTTAAAAAATAGTAAAAAAAAAAAGTTCACAATTCCTTATATTAATAATCTTGACTCCAAAGGTTGTTATCATAATTCTTGTTATAATAATTTTCATCTTAAACAATGTTTACCGTAACTTTTATAATAATAATTGTATTAAATAAAAAACTTTTATTATAATAACTTCAATTGAAAGACCTTATAGCACATCATTTATAATAACTTATCATCTACAGTAACATAATCAGTGCCTCATATACATCTTAAGAGATTATGAGTACGATCCATAGAGGGTAGTTATCTAGAAAATTAAATTCTTTTACAAGTTTTCTTAACACCACGACACATGCAGCTATGTCACATCGTCCATCGTGTACAACCACCCTCGTTGATTGTAGCTCAGGTGTCGCACAAAACCTCCAGTTTGCCTGCAGGTCATGCGCAACCATTGCTAGTCTAAGCACTAATGACTAGTCCTGATCATGCATCTCTTTATTGTTGCTTCAGCCTCGCCTCACGCGCACGCTACCCTTCATCGTGTACCTCCAACACCTTGATCAACCAACGCGTATGACCCCTCACGTGGTTGCATCCTAACCCAGTTTCGAGTTATGCATAAGCTCACCCATCTCCTACAAGCCGAATATGTCTAAGGGCTTAAGATGTCCACAAGGCGGGTTGGGGCCGGAGAATAATGTGTTCCTTGTCTCCGTCCATGCTTCCAAAACCTATCTCCATCCCTACAAAATTCATTGTTGCTTTTTTCGGCGATCGAGGCAGGAGTCCTTGCCTCAAAACTGTCGAGATCGGGTTCCCCGTGGGAAATTTCTCCATTTGTTTTTTTTTTCTTCATATTTTTTAAGTAATAATTTAAAATAATTAAATATGTTTAGAAAATATCTATCAAGTTTCAACTATATTGTGAATTATTAAAGAAAAATACTCATTTCGTTTCAAAAAAAAGAAAAGAAAAAAAAACTCATTTGATTATATAATTTTACCAACAAATATATTGTATCTAAATATTAAAGGTATAAACTAAAGAGGAATATGTATATATGTTTTTTCTTTTTAAAGAAAAATCATGTATATGGAGCAAGGATCGGGGAAACGAGGACGGAGAATATATTCTCTGTACCCGGTTTCGTTCCCACCTTAACTAGTCCTCGCGAAGAGCTGTCCTACCAAGACTCCTGGTCGTGTTGCGTTTTTCCTTGCCAAGCACTCGTGCAACCTTAATTAGGCGTGTCCAGCCAATGCCCAGACAACGTACCATGCACAATCTTGTCTCGTGTTGTGTTCTTACTTCTGTTTTTATGTTATTTGGTAATTAGTCTTTGATCTTCCAATTAGCTTATGTTTATGTCATGATTATATATAACTGCATAGGTTGTGATATTTTGATTGTTTCATGTGATGTGCTAATTCTTATGCATGTTTAGATAATGAATTCGTAGCATATAAAGTTGTATGGATTCATGGTTATCTCTTGATACCTCGAGTTTATTGTGATGACATGTATATTAGTTTATAATACTAGCATGTGAGTCAGTTCTTATTTGTTGTTTCAATAGTATCATGCTTAGATTCTTGTGATTGTTGTTGCCATGTTATATGATATTTTATGACTGAGCATGTAGGATTCTTAGTTTTGTTATTATATCACCACATAACGGGTGTAGAGGATGCGATGGTATATGCTACCCTTATTGGTTGGGCATGTGATTGTTTATACCACCCATAATATAAGTTGGGGTTGTGATGGTTCATATATATTGCACGTGGCGAAGCCTAGTTTGTAGCATGTAAGCTTGCTATGTTAAGGTCTTAGCTTAAGATGATATGTATGGCAGACTGTTAGAATTTGTAGGAGAGGGCCACCAAAACCTATGTACAATGTGCACCTTTCCTGTTAGGCATGCGTACCTGAAACACGACAGTTTGTATAGGCCCATACCTAATTGGTTTGCAGCAGCATGCAGTATATTCGTGTACATATTAAATGTTGGTATGATGGCTTCCTCATGCTACTATTTTCAGTACACCATTCCTTGTGTGTGTCTAAAGCTTGCTCACTCTGGGTGTCCTTTGAGTGGTAGATCCGTGCCAATTTGTTCATCAATTGTTAGAGTGAGTTCTAGAGAGCCTAACCAATGGAATCACGTGCAAACTAAGGTCGTTTCGTGATTTTTGGCCATGTAACGTATTTCATGACACTATTGATTGTTGTGCTAATATTATGTTAAGTTAAATTGTACTCGATGTATTGACCAGTATGTTTAACTATTGAATATTTATATTGTAACTCGATTAGGGGTTCTTATTTAGTATGCTTTACACTCACTCTTATTTTATGTGGTTTCCAACCAGATCACCTTCCGTTAATGTAATTTAAAAGTAAAATAAAAAACCTATGATAATAAAACGTTGTTTTTTTTTTAAAGTAAACAATCATAAAAAAAAAAAAAAAAAACGTAATTACAAAAAACATTAGATTTTGTTAAAAAATTAACATATATTTGATAATTTAACAAATATATTATTAAAAGATAAAAAAAACTGACATAAAATGTATAGGAAGGAAATGAAATAGTAAAAAAGTGCCAAGAGTCATCCTCGAATTGTTTCCGGTTAAACAAATTGGTCGGCTAAACCGTAAACCATAAAACATTCGGTAAATTATAAATTATAGTTAAATCTTTAAACTTTATAAGTGGGAAGAATCTACCAATTAGTTCATCAAAATATCGAATTTAGTAAATAAGATTTGATAAAATATAAAAAAATAATATATGTGGTTCATAATTGTTATTGAATAAAATACGTAAAAAATAATTATTTATGTATTTAATAATAAGTGTGTAATATAAATAATTTATTTGACAAAAAAAAAAAAAAAAACACATCAATCATATATGAAAAATTAAAAATTAATTCCTTTAAGAATAACATTGATTTTCTTTTTTTATCGCATCATATAAACTAAATTCTATTTTTTTCAAATCATAAAAATTAAATTCATATTTTTCAAAAATATTAAAATTAAATCTATGGAATATTTGGATTGAGATTTTAAAAGTATTTATAATTAGTATTTAGAACGATGATTGATTTTGAGTTTTTAAGGTACTGATTGTATTCAAAAAAATATTTGGAGGTAGTTTTTAAAAGTATTTAAATGTGAATTTATTTTGAATATTTAAAATTAATTATTAGTAATGATTGCAATCAAAAGCTCATTTTGATGTGATTTTAAATAGTATTTAGAATGAAAAATTATTTTGATTATTTAAATATAATTATTAAAGTCAAAAGTTTGTTTAAACGTAGTTTATAAGAATATATAAAATTAGTATTTAAAACGAGAATTTGTTTTGAATATTTAAAATTAACCATTAAAATCAAAATTTTGTTTAAATATAATTTTTTTTGCAATATTTAGTAGATATTAATTTAAAATACTCTTCCAAAATTGGATAACTAACGCTCTATATTTCTCTCAATCATAAGTCCACATTAAATTGGTTGGATTATAATTTAATTTACCTCAAAATGGTAAAATATAATATTATAGATTATCAATTTGAAAATGAAGAACTTTAAACTGATTCTTTTCAAACTGATTCCCGGCCAGTGGTGTTCCGGAAAACAAATATCAGCCATCCACGTGTCAATTAACTCTGCTTTACCAAAGGTTCATGTTTGACCACGTACCTTAAATTCTGACGTCAATATTCCTAATACCGTCGCAGAGACCAGTCAATTTGATGCCATGTCGGATTCATAGCTGTCATCGCCATGCTCTACGTCACCCCTGTCTGCCACGTGTTAATTCTCTCTCACATGGCAATTATTATTATGCAAATGGCAAACAAAAGGAGCTGTTTGTTTTAGATTTTATTGAATCTTTATTTTGAATGTTTAGCTATGAGTAATTATTTTGAGTGTTTAAAAATTTTTATTTTTATAATAATTCTTTTGTTTGATAATTTTAGTAGGATGTTTATAATCAAATACTTGCTTGTTTCATGGTTTTAGAAAAATATTTGTATATGATTGTTTGTTTGTGTGGTAGTTTTGTTGTATGTTTCGAGGTAATTACTTGTTTATACGGTGATTTTGGTAAAATAATTAAAATAAAAAAGTAATTGTAATTAAAAATTTGGAACACTTATTTTATGAGTTTATGAAGCACTTATAAACGATTCATTGTTTGTGTTAAACTGGTCCATCTTCAAATAATTTTATCTAAAAGAAGTTAGTTTAAAATTAATTTATACTGTAAATACTCTAATATTTAGTTAGTGACGTTGGTTAATCTCTCATCATGGGATTTTAGCTAATTAAAACAATTCGCAATAATAAAAAAAAAACGTAGTTCAATGTTATCAGTATATACTCGAGAACTATAAAATCATGAGTTATAATTTTCATTAATAATTGTTTTAATCTAAAAAAAATATATAAATATAATATATATCTAATAATGGAAAGTAACAAATGTGCATGATAGGAATAAATTATAAATCTAAATATATTTATTAAAACATCCAAACTAAAACATCACTAGTATCAATTGAATCATGGTCAAAATGAGCATGATATTTTCACTTTAATTTTTAATATTGTATTATTTATATTTGTTAATAATTTTAGAAGTTGAGAATTCTCCAAATATTTATATATAAGATAATTAGTTTATTCATCTCATAACCTAATTATTTTGAGATTAATGTAATATCCAGTTTATGAACTTAAATTAATTAGTATTTCGTTTGGTAATTATTTGGATATTGTTTTTTTTTTAAGATATGGAATATTTTTCTTTTTACAGGTTGATTATCAGTTTTTGAAATTTAATTTTATAAATATTATTGTGTTAAAGTACAATTCAATTGCCATATCAGTTTACGTATTTTGTAATAAATAAAAAATATGTAAAACACAAATGCTTTTAGAGGATGTTTGGATTGAAGTGTTAAAAGAGTATTTAGAATTAGTATTTAAAATCATGATTTATTTTTGATATTTAAAAGTAACTATTACAATTAAAGATTTGTTTTGGTGTAATTTTTAAAGGTATTTAAAATTAGTTAATTAATAAACATCAATATTATTATGATTGTAAATGGTAAATTCAATCCTTTATTATTATTATTTTTTTTAATTTTATCAAATTCTAAAAATATGTCATAAAATATTTTAATATCCATTCAATCCTACCCGATGTTGGATTGAGATTTTAAAAAGATTTAGAATATTTATTTTGAATAATTAAAAATAACGACAGAAGTCAATAATTTATTTGAATGTATTTTATAAGAGTATTTAAAATTAATATTTCTCATAAATTCACATTATAAATACTAATTTTAAATAGTCTTTAAAACTACATCAAAACAAGCATTTAATTGCAATAATTACTTCTAATTACTCAAAATAAATTCTCATTATGAATACTTTAAAATCTTAATCCGTATTTACTAAATGCTTATAAAAAAACAACATCTAAACGAATTTTTGCCTGCAACCATTACTTTTAAATACTCAAAATAAATCTTCATTATAAATACCAATTTTAAATACTTTTAAAATTTACATCCAAACAAGCTTTTGAATGGAATCATTACTAATCATTACTTCTAAATACTCGAAATAAATCTTCATTATAAATCCTAATTTTAAATACTCTTAAAACTACATCCAAACAATTGTGTGACTGCACTCATTATTTCTAAACACTCAAAATAAATCCTCATTCTAAATACTTTTAAAATCTAGATCTAAACATCCATATGACATATAATAATAAGAAAATTCGCATTCAAATATTTTACCACTTAAAGGGGATGTTTGTTACTAGATTTTCAGGTAGTATTTCAAATTAGTATTAACTAAATACTCCTAAAAACACTTCATCCAAACAATTTTTTATTGCAATCATTAATTATAAATACTCAAAATAAATCCTCATTATAAATAACTTTTAAAAACTACATCTAAACAAACTCTTAAGTATAATCATTACTTCTAAATACTCAAAATAAAATTTTAATCATAAATACTAATTTTAAACGATTTTAAAAACTACAACCAAACAAGTTTTTGATTGGTAGCATTACTAATCATTCCATCTAAATACTCATAATAAATCATCACTGTAAATACTAATTTTAAGTAAACAAGTATTTGGCTGCAATTATTATTTATAATTGCTCAAAATAAATCCTTATTATAAATATTAATTATAAATACTCTTAAAATCTCAATCCAAACATCAAAAAATCATGTTGATAGAAAACATAGTTTAAAAAAAAATAAAAAAAAATAAAACAATATGGATTTTAATTTAACCTTTAAATTTTTATTTTTCATTTTTTTGAATTGAACACTAAGAACATATTTGGCTATAGCGGGAGGGGAAGGGAGAAGAATGGGAAAAGAAAAGATAAATGAAGATAAATAAGTATAAATTAGTGACTTATGTAATAAAAATTGGTTGACTAAACAATGGAAAGGAAACTTTTGCATTCCCTTACCACTGCACCAAACATGTCATAACTAAAAAATAAAGATTAAACTTTTTACCGCGTTTGTATTTGGTTGACAAATAAGGAGCGAAGTAGAAGAGCTAATATTACTTAAAAGGTCATTAACTATATGTTTGTAAATTACAGCTAATAATGATTAAAGTAACCAATTATTTGATTTAAATATCATTTAATAACTGATTTATTTATAGACTCTGTATATTTTATTTATATGTATTTTTAATATTTATAATGTACTTTTTTACAATATATCTTGGTATTTAAATAATATTTGTAATTATATTTATATATATGTATTATCATAAATATGTATTTGATCTTTTTGATTATTGTTTGTTTAATTAATTATTTTACTTCATTTAATAATCAAACAAAATATGTTTTTTCTATTTTCATATTTATTTTCCAACTATATGCGTCTTTATTGAGGAATGCTTATGCACCATTATGCCTTGAGATTTATGTTACCAATAATTGAATAATTAACCATTTTGTTTATTACTCCTCTTAAACAAAAGAAATAAACTCTCTCATCAGTACGTTCTACTTGACAACATTTAATTTATTTATTTTTTATTTTTTTTTAAATTTGAACTAGTATTTACCCAATTTATCTACGGATGATATCATATTCTTATAAGAAAGTAGGTTAGTTCTTACCCAGTTTTATAAATATTAAAAAAAAAAATGGTTCTTTTCAAAAATTGGTTATGTTTTAAAATATAAATAAAATTTAGATATTCAATTATGAAAGTATATGGGCTAGAATAGCATGTTTTATGCTTAAATTAAATGAAAAATCCAAAAACAAAAAACAAAAGGTTAACAAAAAAAAAAAAAAAAAAACTTAATTATCAAATTGTATTTAAAATAAAAAAGCGAGAAACAATTAATTGTGACATGTATAACTTATTAACCATGGTTTGATGGAAATGTATAAATAAAAATCCATCGTAATATATTCTTTAAATCATGTTTGATAATCATTTGATATTTATTTATTATTATTTTTTCTTCAATTTAAGTCCACGACTACTATTTTAATTTCCAATTTTCACTTACTTGATATATATAATATGCTTATGTTTTTTAAATTAAAATAAACTTTAAGACCTTAAAAAAAAACTTTCAAATTCTTATTTTGATTCAAGAAAGTTTAGTAGATGAAAAAAACTAAATCCTATATATAAAAAGTTTGAACTTATAAGAGCTTAAATTAAAAAAAAGAAAAAGAAAAAGAAAAAGAAAAAGAACAAGAACAAGAAGAATAAAATAAAATGAAATTGTTTTGGTATAGAGTTGTAAAGTGATTATAAATGAAGGTTATGTTAAGTAATTATAAAATTAAATTTTAATAACAACTTTGTTTTGATGTGATTATTTGTAGGGAAGTGATAATAAATAGTTCGTTTAGATAATGATGTTTATTTGAGATACGGTAGACAATATCTCTATTAAATGTGATTATAAATGGCTTAAATAAAAATTTATTTTAATACTTACCGTAGCAGTTATTAGACGCTCCAACTGGACCACTCAGATCGTGCTTCCCACATGCCTCCTTGTCTTCTATAATTACCCCCTTCTCCTCCTCCTTATCTTCTCCAACTCATCCCCAAATCAAATCAAATTCCCCTCTCTCTTTGTCATGGCCGATTCACACCGGCGATCCTCCGGCACCGGCCCCGCTTCACGCCGGCAACACCATCACCACCACCAGCAGCCGAGCCGCCTCCAGCGTCGTGCTCCGGCCTCCCTCCAAATTAACCGCTCCGATTGGAACGTTGCCATCCCTCTCTTATCCCCACTCGTCTCTCCATCGTCGCCCATCGAGATCCAAAATTCGACGCCTGATTCAGCATCCACTTCCTCTTCTTCTCAGACGGATAAGCCGCCGGTTTTTAAGAAGTGGCAGCACCCGGCAGCGCCTTTTCATTACGATTCCGGTTCTAGGGCTCCCAGATTCGTACCGGTTTAGTCTCTCTTTTTTTTCTTTTTTTTTTTTTTTTAATTTAATAAACTCGACTCGGTGAAAGAATTTGTAATCTGTAGATCTAACGGTCTGTTTTTCACGAGCTTATCCATTGAATCTTATCCTTCCCACACTTGATTATTTGGCCACATCACTCATCTCGCTGCTAATGTTTAAGATTATACTGACATTTACTTTTAAAGCAGTTAATTTAAATTTTATATATATCACTGTTGAATATTTTACTTGATTAATTAACTCATTTAAAAAGATTATCTAAAACTTAGTAAAAAAAAAATAAAAAAGAAGTTAAATTATGAATAATTTCCTAAGAACTCGATCCCGTGAATTGATCTTCTCCTTGTCTCATTATTGGCAAAATTTGAAGATGAATTTTGCAGGGATGAACGGTTAAGTCATCACTGCCTTCATTAAGAATAATAAATAATTAGAGATTCTCGGTTAGATTTGATATTTGAATATTATTAAATATTTAGGATATTAGTTAGGATTGTTTGAATATTTGAAAGCTGGCTCTTATTTAATTGAATTCCCGTTCCTGCTATTATTTCGAGATGTTCCATATACGAGTCTCTTCAAACAGGACTTATTGCTATTGATTCGATGATTCCTATCGGACGTGGTCAACGAGAATTAATTATTGAAGACAGGCAAACCGGTAAAACTGCAGTAGCCAGTAGCCACAAATACGATTCTAAATCAACAAGGACAAAATGTAATATGTGATTATGTAGCTATAGGTCAAAAAGAATTATATATGTATATTTGTGAAAAAATAATAAAAAATCAGAAGATTTTACAGTCTTTTTCACAATTTATCTGCATTTGTCCGGTAGCAACTCGATTACTAGCCCACCACAATGAAAATGATATCATTGCGAGTATTCATCTTATACAAGTTAATTACATGTTCAAAATTTTCATATATTAATGAATCAATAAAATGATAAACAAACAAATGAATTAAATCCTACTAAAATTAGTTTTGAAGCTAATCTAGTTAGATTTTTTACTTTTCAATTTTAAAATTAAAATAAGAGAATGAATTGTGACTACCAACACACACACACACAAGTGGGTATTGAAGTTAATTTCTTACCTCTATAAATTGAGGAGGAAAGATCGTAAGGTGAAGAATGATGGTGTGATAATTGATGATGTCGGTTGCAACAATGCACCTTATGATAGTGACAAAATACCAACCTTCCAGGTCGATATTATCAATTATATTCATAAATTATAAGCTTTAAATATTGCTGGACTACGTATTATTTCAATGCAAAACAATAATAAACTGAAAATAATTTTCAACATCATGCACATTTTTCTTCGGAGTGAGTAAGCTGATGAAAGTCAAATACTTTAGTTTCTTCGGAGTGAGTAAGCTGATGAAAGTCAAATACTTTAGTTACTACTTACTCTACTAGGTGGCATCAAACTAAACAAATTAGATCATATCATATACTTCAATTAAGTTTCATGTCAAATTGATATATATACATGTGTGTGTATATATATATATATATAAAAGTAAAGCTATAATATGCTTGATTGGACATTGTTAAATCAGCTTAACCTATTCAATATGTTTTGTATTTGAAATTACCGTTAGAATATTATTCTTTTGATTCTAACTATATGTGTTTGTTTTTTGTAGAAAACTGGAGAGTGGAAGGATTAATGGTAGTTTGAGTAGTTAACTACTTGTTTGAAGATTAGTGTTAGTAATGTTCTGAGTAATTAATTACTTGTTTGTGGAGTGATGTTAGTAGTAATTGAATGATATGTTTGATGTGAAATTTGATTCAGGAGTTTGATAGAATGTTTAATTAGTAGTTCTTTACTACCAAATACAAATAAGTGATTTTTTGAGAAGTAGTAGTTAACCGATACTCTCTACCAAAAACAAACATGGTAAGGTGTCTACAAAATTAACAATAACTCTTTCAAGATCTTGATTGATATTATACATATGTAAGTTAGAATCTAGTTTATGTTGCTGATATTAAAAACTTGAGTTTTGAAGATGTGTAATTTTCAATGTTCCAGGTTTGAGATTCTATTTATAACATTAATTTATTAACACATCACGTGTCTCAATTCTTCCTATATCTTCCGATACATGGCCCATGAACGGACGTGGTTACTCTAAATATAGTGGAGCGAAGTTTAGAATTAAAAAAAAAAATGTTGCTGATATTAGAAATGGCTACACATTAACTTGCATGATGTTCGTCAGAGAAATCGATTGTTTGTTCGGAGTTTTATGGAATTGTCAAAAAATAGTCTTTTGTAATCATTATTTAAAAACTTCATTCAAACGAGTTAATATTACAACTTCTCATTTGAAACCATTCAAAATAATTCAACATTTATGACTCATACAATTGTTCATCCAAATACCCAAAATATTAAAAAATTTATTATGTTCTCATGGTAAGACATGGTTGTCTCCCAACTTGTAATCTGATCGTACATTTTCAATATGTTGATATGGTTTGAATTGAATGGTCAATAATTAAAATAGAGAAGGATAAAAGGGAAGACAAAAGGAGTGGGTTACAATACAAGAATAATATAAAAGCATTCAAACCATAAATTAATAAACAATTATATAGTTATTCCTTGGATTTTTTCAAAAATATATTATTCTTCAAATACTCCTCGACCCACAATTTTATTTAGGTTAATCTATAGTTTTTTTTTTTGTTTTTTTTTTTTTTTTTTTTTTTTTTTTTGAGGTTTATAAACTATGAGTTAAATTGTTCACTAATACACCCTTAACCTTCAAAACGTTTAAAATTAAATTTAATGTTTAAGTTTTTGAGTAAAAGCATTAAAATTTCGTTTCTTTAATATTATTATCTTTTGAAATAAATATTGCTAAAAAATGAGTTTTTTTTTTTTTTTGCAAAATAGGACATCAACCTTCGTACTTGAATTTTATCACTAATTTAATTTAATTTAATTTTAATTTTTGTTCATTCCTTTCCCTTTCTACCGTAGTGAAAATGGCCACAAACTTCCAAATTTTCATTCAACGACGAACATATGCAGCAAGCTATACTTTAAAATTTACCAAATTGGCCTCCCATGAAGGCCCAATTTCATTTTGTCTTGTTTGGCCCATATGTAAATTTCAACTTTAGACCCTCTCTTGTAGGAGTGTACGTGGGTTGTTTGGTTCGGGTTGTTGAAATATTTGGACCAACTCAAAATTTTAGGTCGGTCAATTTTTTAGCTCAATCAGTTATGGACATGATCCAACCTAACCCAATCCATTTGTGGATATAACTTGACGTAACCCAACCCAATTCATTAGTCTATATCATTTATATATATATATACACATATATATACACACACACATATACACACACATATATATACATATACACACACATATACATATACACATATATCTATATATACATATACATATATATATATATACATATACATATATATATTATAAAGTTTATGTAAAAGATTTTTAAAAAATAAAATATTTAAAGACAATAATAAAATAAAATAAATATATTATGTTATAGTTAAATATTTTTATAATTAAATCCAAAAACCAACCCAACCTATAAGTTTTGAGATTATTTGAGTTGTTTGATTCATTGAGTTCGGGTGACCCCTTCCATTAATCGTCTCTACTAATAATAACACTCATTATATTAAACAAAAAAAAAAACTATATCATGCAATTTAAATATTATATTATATCTATTAAGTTAATGAGACCGTCGATTATTATGTTTCTCGTCAAAATTAATTCAAAATAAAAAAATTGGTTCAATTATTTTATAAATATCTGGAAGTCTCTGTTTATTTATTTAGAATTCTTTACGCATTCATTCAAAATGATTTTTTTTTTTAATTTACTAATCTTAAATTGGATCACATTTTTATTTTTATTGAATCAAAGCATAAATTTGTGTTTAATAAACTTTGACATCATATCAAAGGTCAAGAGAAGAAAGTGGACCAAGTGTAAATGCCTATTGATTAGAGTAATGGAATCAAATGGAGTAATGAAGGAATGTTTATAAATTTGAGGTTATGACCGGTTGGTGGCGTAAAAATTTTATTATTTGGTGTTAATTCAACACTAGCGTCGCGAGTTTGATCCTGGCTTTCAATTTATTTGAGAGCAGAAGGACCCTCTATATAAAGTGCCGATCAAATTTAGAACGGTCGATTGGTTTTCATGTATATGTCGATCGAAGTCGGTTAGGAAAATAGTAAACCGAAATTTCTTGTGTCAGTTTCGGTTGGTTAAGTTAGATGATTTCGGTCGGTCGATTAATAAAAAGTTTATTTATATAATATTAATATTTCATATATTTACTTACATTTCTTACTAAATTATTGAAAAATTCACTTAATTTTAAATGTGTTTCTAAAAATTAATTGATATTTTTATTTTATTAAAATTAATTCTCAAATGTTCAATTAAAAAGTAGTATGATAAATAATGTTTTTTAATAAGAGAAAGATTTTTTTTTTTTTTGAATGAATTGACCGATTTTATTGATCAACTCGACCGACTTAATAGAACAAATTGACAGAGTCAACAGATTAGTCGATTCAATTTCATTTTTAAATATACCGACATAGTCAGTTCGGTGTCAATTTAATAGAAAATCGACACCAACCGAACATCAATGAACAGTTGTAATATAAATGCCACTCAAAGGAGAGAAACGAAAAAGACATAAATGCCCTTAACGTTCCTCTAAAATGAGCATAAGTTAGACACAATAATCCATTAGATTAAATTTGGATAAAATTGATCAAACTAATTTTGAATTGAGTAAATATAATTAGTCGATCCGAACGGGTTTAATACAAATTTCTTTCCATAAATTTTGTGCAATTTTTATGTTTGGAGCGAGGGGATAGATAGTATTGTCATAAAGAAAACCTTGTTTGAATTTGAAGAAGGGGAAAAGAAAAAGTGGTTGATACCAACAACAAACCTACAAACACAAAATCACAAAATCACAAAATCATCCACCAAACAATACCACCACTTGCAAAAAAAAAAAAAAAAAAAAAAAAAATGATGAGATATATATATATCTCCCAACCAAACAGGTAAAGTAGTGGGGAACACATTCTTGTAGATATTCCCCAAACATCTATGCTCACTCCAAACATAACCTCTTGCTTAATTAAGAAAAAACATGTTAACTACACTAACTCATTCCTATTTTGAATTTTTTTAGAAGTTTAGCTAATTTAATGAGAATAATTGTGGGAGATATTTACTTGTGTGATCATTTGCCATTACATAGTCAATTGATTTTGAGATGAAACCTCGCATTACCTAATAGTAATTATTTTATAATGCAATAAATATTGCTTTGAATTAATCATGACAATAAATTATATCATAAAAATTTATGAAACAATGACTTGTTTCTTAGAACTAATTTATTAAGTTTTTAGAAATTCACGTGATAAAGTGATGTGATATGTTGGTAGTTTTATATACTATTAATTTGACTATGTGTTCAAAAACATGATGATGATATATATATATATATATATATATATATACACACACTATTAATTTGATTAAAATATATTCATGTGAGGTAGTTGAATCTAAAATGTTTTCTTGGATTAGTTGAACTCAATCCAAAATTGACGTTTCATTTTTTTTTTAAATTGTATCTGCATTCAAATTTTAATCGTGATATCTATTTTAGTTTTTGAATTTTAAAAATAATTAGTAAATAACTTCCTAATTCATAAATACATAAATACATAAAATAAATAAATATATTGTTCGAATATTAATTTTTATAACGGTTTATAATAAGTGTAAAAGTTAAATTAATATTACTAAAATGAATTATAAAACTTGATGAAGATTTCATTATCTCAAGTTGAAAAAGCACAGAAGATAAGGTGAATATCTTTCCTTGTGTTTTGGATGATGGGTCATACTTTCTAATAAAACCCTTACAAAGATATTTAATTGGAAAAATTGCACAAACCACCTTGAAGTACGCTGTTTGTAACAATTAAATTATTAAAATTTCAATTTGAGCAATCACCACTCATAAAGTTTTAAAAGTGTTGCAATTAACCTCTTTAAGTTAATTTTAAGAGATTTTCACATGTATGAAAATGGTAAAATTGTCTAAAAAATATTTAGTATTTCTTTTGTCTCTCTCAAAGCCTATAACTAGCTAGAGAAATTTACAACTTCTTATATTTTGTAAGTATCATAATAATTTTCTCACGAAGATTTATAAACAAAGATTAATTATTGAAAAAAATTTCAAGACATTTTTTTTTGACATAAAAATCATTAATTATTTAATAAAACGTAAAAAATTTCAAATGCTACTAGTAACCAAAAAAAAAAAATCAAAATTTTAACAATTTCGCTAAAAAGACTTATCGATAAATATATATATTTTAATATTTTTTTAATTCAATTTTCTTGAGAAAATGATTATGATATTGAAAAGACTCATTAATTAACAAATATACAAATTTACAAAATTCATTAGTTTATAAATTTATGAGGGGCAAGAAGTTATGAATTTTTTTAGTTATAAACTTTTAGAAAGACAAAAGAAGAACTAAATATTTTTTTGGACACTTTTACTTTCTTCACACATGTGCAAATCTCTTAAAATTAACTTAAAAGAGTTAACTGTAATACTTTTCAAATTTTATGGGAGGTGATTGATTAAATTAAAAGTTTAAAACTTAATTGTGACAAATACCATATTTTAGGGATGATTTATGCAAATTTTCCTATTTAATTTGGGTACAAAAGTGTATAAAACTAAAATTAGAACATGAATTGAGTTTTTATTTTTTTATAAAAATTGGGAAAAAAAGATTACAAATATTATACATGACACAATTGCTGATTTCTTAGAATTGAATCATAACGTGAAATTAAACTGATAACCATCAAACAATGAAAGCAACACAGCACTTATCATTTTCATATGAATTTGGTTTTTTGGTTGAACAGACAAAGACGAATTTATCAGCTTGAAGCCTTCGAAAATTTTGATTCCGTGTCGTGTTTAAGTTGAACTTGTTTTAGTTTTATAAGCTTAAAATATCAATTATAAAATATAAAACGTAATTGATTTACGCATCTAAGGACAATTTGCAAGCTTTACACACCTGTATAATTAATTAGGATAAACTTAAACTTAATCATCTGCATTGAATTAAGAAATCAATCTTTGATGATTATAATTAATTAATAATGCACCAAATGGATAACAATTCGACTCCAAATTTTAAAAATAAAAAGGACGAAAATCACTTTAATAGTTTTCAATAATTAGTTCTACTTCATCTCTCTCATATTCTCTGTTCAATAATTTATTAGAATATTACATTTTTGCTGCAATGTGAAAAATGATTAGCACGTCAAAACTAATATGGTTCCATTAATCCTCGTAATTCTATATGGATTAAAAAAAAAGTAATGGTTAAATGCTAATTAATAAGAATTAATAAGAAGCATTTGAGTCACCATTAACTCAGGAGAGAATGAGACCAAAAATAATTTTCGATATTTGGCTACTGACAATCATTTTGCCCATAATCACGTTTTCGAAAATTACTTTTTTATTCTTTTCTTAACTATTTTCTATTATTCTGTAACAATTTTTTATTCTTTCCATAACTATTTTCACTCATATCATATCCACAATTCATCATTATCTACATAGTCATTTTTATGATCACAGACATAATTAATTATTCTTCACATAATTATTCATTTTTTCATTCTCCCTAATTTTCATTATTCTCATTCTCTTTGCCCAAACACGCTTTAAATATTGTTCAAAATAATAATATTGCATTAATCTAGTTTTTTTTTTAATTATTTTAATTTTATTGCGGTCAACACTTTTATTTATGTGTTTCGGGCTGAACATTTTGCAATTTGAAAGCAAAATTAAGTGGGGAGGAGATAACAAATCTTACATAGAGAGCATTACAAGGACTCAAACCATTATACAAGTGAATGTTAATGTATCGCTAGTGTCAACTGAGCTATACTCTACAAATAAAATCTATTTGAAATGACACGACGTTGGAAATAAAATAGTTATTAAAGCATACACTCAGCAAATTATTAGACTATTTTTTGAAATTAGTTTATTGATCAAATAGATATACTTACTTGGGAGTATACCAACAAAATTATAAACAACATCCATTTTTTTAATAATGGAAAATAAAATTTTTCATTAAATTTCATCAACTAGTTTTATTCTGAGACTCTTAACATAGGACTTTATAGTATAGAGACATGATGAAAAAGAATGTTATTCCAATTTCCTATTTTGACCAAATAGTGTCATCCTTAACAATCAATCATAGTTTTAAAAAAAAGGACTAAACAATTGAAAGGTTTTAGAAGGAAAAAGTGTTTTCCTATTCTTTTAAAAAAGAAGTTGGTTTGGTCCCTTTCCTCTTTCTCTAAAGGGAGGCACCCATTTCAATAATGATGCTTTTCCTCAAAATTCTTTTGTATTGAATTGCATGGATGCATGCTTGCAAAACCCGTTGGATCTGAAATTATAGAGCGATTATAAATGAAGTTGTTTTAATTGATTATAAAATTTAAATTTAAATATTAATTCATTTTGATATATGATTATTTATAAAAGGATTAAAGTTATATCTCGTTTGGATGATAAATTTATAGAAAGATTAGAGACAATAACGTATTTTGGATGTTGTTAAAAAAGAATTGTTATTTTCGATAATTAGAAAATGAAGAAATATAAGATGAATAATTACCATAACTTTTTGGAAATAATTAAAAAAAAACTTATATGTCAGGTTACTAAGAACTGGAAATAAAAATATTTTTAAGTTTTGGCAGTTCACTTGAATTATGTACAATTGAAATAATAAACAACTCATGAACTTTAAAATTTTCAAAATAATGATCATTAACTTAAAATTCCAATATGTTAAACTTATAAACTTCATCTTACAATATATTCAGATATCAAAGTCATTAGATATGTTAAACTTATACTCTTCATCTTACAAAACTTTAATTATAAATAATTGGAAAATCAAGTACGCTATCGTTACATTGCAAGTGTTCATACGATTATTTATTATTATTATTATTTTTTTCAAATATAAATAGGTTTACTTAACTACAAGATTATATTCAAAATTTTCTGTTTATAATTTAATATATAATTGTATCTTTATTATAAAGCTGATGTTAAAAAGCAAAAAGTAAAGAGAACAAACCCCATGATCCATGCTAGTGTAGTAGCAATATTGATTGATCATGATAAGAAAACAAAGGTATTGACCAACTTTCTTTTTGTCAGTACTTGGTTGCTATTTTGCTACATCAAATGAATGTCCATGTGGATTTGATGTGGCCCCATGGTTAAGTGTTTTTTTTTTTTTTTTTTTTTTTTAACTTAATAAAAACATCATACCTAATCCCACTACAATTTCTCAACTTTATTCAACAAATTAAAGTTCTCTCTTTTCTAAGTCAATGTACATGTCTTTTGATGATTATATTGAACATTGATCATTTATGGTAAATTATCATATTATTCATTTATTTTCTCTTTATTCTATTTTTATCGATATACTTTCCATAAATCTTGTTGAGTTTATTTTTTACACAAAAAAATTGATTAACTGCCATTACTAAAAAAATCATTTGTTTGTATTTAGTAGTAAATAATTAGTCTTAACCAGTCGTCAAACTTTCTATTACATCACTCAAATTTCATATTAAACATATTAACACAAATCTTAAATAAGTAATTAATTACTCAATCACTGCTATTTTCAAAAAAAATTAATAAACCAGTATTAATATCAATTCTCAAATTAGTATATGCAACCATTATTAACTCTTTCACTTCTCTTTGCTCCACTATTTTCTACAAAAAAAAAAAAAAAAAAAAAACAAAACAAACATACCCTAAAATATTTTGGTAGGATAAAGATTATTAGAGACTATTTTAATTTGTATATAATAAGTCAATAAGCCAAAAATCAAGAATTTTTTCAGTACAATAACAAAAGATTGAGAGATTCCATTGATAATTAAACTCATAATTGAAGGTCCATACCAACTATATCAAATTGCTCTAACAATAGATTTATTTTGAAAATATGATGTTAAAATTCAAAGATATAAAAATGGATTAAAAAAATATAAATAATAAGCTTACTTTTTACATAGGGTTTGTGAGGTAGGGGAAGAGGGATTGGAAAAAGGCAATATTATATTTGAATATTTTTATAATCATGGATTTGAAAATAGAATAAGTTTATCTTTTATATATATGGGGTTTGTGAGGTAAAGGAAGACGATTGGAAAAAGGCATTACTAGATTTGAAAATTTTAATTTTATAATTAATCTTTCTCCTTTGTAATCAAACCATTAATTGATTAATGATTTCTTTGAGGGCTTTGTCCCCTTCTTCTTTTTTAGGTGTGGCAATGGCAACATAACAAAAGGCAAACAGAATTATAAAAAAGAGAAAGTTCCAACTAATACCATTGGCATGCTTTTGAAGGCACAGTCACATAATGAAAGGGGGAGGAGTAGTTGTACTTAAATCATTCCACTTTTTGTTTTTTTTTAGTGATATCATTTTTTTTCGGTACAAATTGGGGAGGTAGACAAGAAACCCACATAACTATTCTCAAATAAATGAGACTCAAATACCTTTGAGGAACTTGTGACGTGTTGATTGGATTACCACCAAACAATGAAACTAATGCGTCACCAACTGATCTTTCGGATACCATTTTTTTTTAGTGGTACACATGGTTTGAAACAAAATTATTTTTCTCCTCTGAATCTTTATGAGCATGTGAGCTTTGGTTTATGGATGAATTAAGCTAAGTTAAGAAATAGGCATTTTGATTTGAATTATTATAAACAATGGATTAATAGAATAACAGTTAAATTTTTTAAGACTGACTCAAATTAGATTATAAATTGGATATAATTATAAATCTATCATAATTTTAAGTTATACAGAAAGTACATGAGATGAAATTTTGACCAAAATAAAATGAACTCCAGTATTGAAAACAAAACAATACTTTTTACCTTCGTATTTTGAAAAAATAAAATAAAATAGAAATATCATTAAATTCATGAAATTTAGCACATTTGTTATAATTTTGTACTTTAAATCTTTGGTGTAATTGTTTAATCCAACGTACCAGATGACAATTAAAATAGATTAAGAATAATAATAATAATGAAAAAAAAATGACGCATTAATTTTACATGAAAATCTCTAAAAGAATTAGACAAAAACCACGGGTAACGATATAAAAACTTTACTATAAAAACTTAATTTCAAACTATCTCTTACAAAGTAGTAACAAACTCTTTTATGAGCAGAAACTCTCTTTTTATCTCAAACTCTCACTTAAATGTGTGATGTTTTGAGAGATTTTGGGATGTAAACAAAATTGTCTCATGTTGATTAAGAGAGAAGGTCGTGATTATATGTATGTGATAACAACCATCTTCATTGATACGCAACTTTTCGTATAAAAAAGAAATAAAAAATCACGTTGGTGTAGGTAGAAAGTAAACAAATATCCTGCCACTGCCAAGTTAGAAGTTAATTTTGGTCAAAATTACTATCAATCTTGATAATTTTAACCTAAGATGTGATTGAATATAAATGTAATTTTCAAATTAAAAAAATTGAATATTTAAGAAAACCTAACAATTCATTTTAATTTTTTGTTTAAATTCATAAATTAAAATTACACAATGAACTA
>JBBMEG010000020.1:4384962-4403262 GCA_037832605.1 Cyclanthera cordifolia | reverse complement strand
AAAAAAAAAACATTATCCAAAAATCCAAGGAGATTCTTCATGTATAATAAGGGGAAAAAAATGAATAGAATTTTTTTTTTATATAAGAAATTCGTAAATAGAAGAATTGGGCCAGGTCTAGTAAAAAAATGAAAAAGTTCATATGCTTGATCAATTCAATAACTGCAACCTTTAATCTTCAATAAATGTCACAAACATCGAAAAGATTGGTGACACATTGATTTCATGTTCGGTATTAATCAGAAATGATGAAGAATATAATTATAATATACAAAAAAGAGTGTAAAAAATTATGCTATGGGTGATTTTCTTTTTTTTTAATTGATATAATTAAAATAGAAAACAAAAAATTGTCACATTGAGCAAATTCTCAAAATTCAAAGCTTTTAGATTTTATCTTATTATAATCTATATTAAGAAAATATTTAACCAAAAAGACTTGGACTCATTAACTGGGCCAACTTAGTTGGGGGAAAAATATAATGGGCCAGTTTCGTCAACTATGTCCGGCCCAGACCTTGTGGGCCAACTTCGTCTAAAAAACAGCAGCACTCCATTTACGATCACCGGAAGGGATGGGAAGGGAAGAACAGCTTTGTTCGAATCCAACGCGGATTTCTCACTCTTGTCCTTACTTTCCCGGTAAACAAACGGAATAGATTTTTCTCGTAATCTATTCATCTATCAATTGAATATCTCTCTACATTGTAAAATTGATTGTGGCGGAAGAGGAACGCATTTCGAAGAACTGAGCCGGCGATGAGTTATAGAAGGTTTGTATCCGAAATTTTAGTCGATTCACAGTTATTTTTATCGTTTCTCGCTCAAAATTCACTTAGAATGATTTAATTATTTCACGAGATTCCTCCTCTGCAATTGGAACTATATGATCTGGATCTGAGGATCTCTTTTATCTTTAACTGAATAAGATTCCAATGTTGTCTGAAATTCTGATTAGCGCCCCTATGTTCTTTTTATTTGCGTTAATTAGCTCTCGCGGAGTTGCTTTGATCTCGAACTGGATAGATTTTGTATGAATTTGGGTCTGATCTTGTGCTATATTTGAGCTATTACGAAGCAATTTGAGACAGAACAGATTTTAAACTAAATAGCAGGTTGTTGCGTCAATTCTGTAGATAAGATATGGTTTTCGATCTTGAGGCATAACCACGAGACAAAAGTGTGAATCCTATGATGACTTTAAAAGTTGCAACGTTGATTCGATTTTCTGCCGTGATTATATGCTTTTGCGCATATTTTGAAAATTATTAAAACCACAATGAGGTCGAATATCATAACCAGTTGGTTAATTTTGTTATGCACATTCTCTTCTTGAATGTACATTTCTCGGTAGTTGTAAATCACAGCCAGTTGGTTAATTTTGTTGTACACATTCTCTTCTTGATTGTACATTTCTCGGTTTCGTACATCACATATTGTTTTGATTTGAAATAACTTATATTGTTTTTGTCCATAGGGAGCACCGTTCTTCCAGATCCGCTCTCTTTGATGACCTTGAGGAGGGTGGTCTTAGGACGAGCTCTTCTTCGGTTGAAATTAAAGAGCATGACAATGACAGAGCCCTCCATACTTTGGAAGATAGAGTTTCTATTTTGAAAAGGGTTAGTTTTAAGCAGGAAATTTTTTTTTATCTTCCCCTATATAAAATATGGTTCTGATTGGACATTTTATATCCTTTTGAAGCAACCATGATCGGTTAATAGTTATAAGCTGAAGTGGCAAGATAGGCTTATGGTATACAATTTGTCTTCTTTATCTGTAGCAGCTCTTGATTTGCGTATTATTTGAACTAGTTGACAGGTGACATTCACGAAGAAGTTGAGAGTCATAATAGTTTACTTGACCGAATGGTATGTTGTTTTCATCAATGTTTTTTGTTTGGTGTCTTGTCAGTGGGAAATGATTGGAACATCTTTCTTTATATGCATTTTATTCTAATCAGGGAAACGGCATGGATGTTTCAAGGGGTATGATGTCAAGAACCATGGATCGATTTAAGATGGTACTTGATCTAACCCTTTTTTTTTCGTCCTACACTTTAGGGAAAATTATGGTTATTTCTAACTCAGCAAAGGGAAAACATTCATCGTTTGCTTCAAGAAGTTAAAGATAAAGAAAATCAAGCTTTATAACTATAGTAGTATAATCCTTCATCTCGTAAACTATCTATTTTCATGCATCCTCCTAATTCAAATGTTCATGTTCTACAGGTTTTTGAGCAAAAAACAAAGTGGAAAACTTGTAGACTTGCACTGTATTTTGTATTATCCTTCTTACTTCTGTTCTATCTCATCAGGTAGGGATTTCATTAGGCATATCACTTTGTTCCTCTACTTTTTCCAACATTTCCTTGTTTATTGCATTTAGCTTGGTGAGAAAGGTGTCCATGCTGTTTGTTTGATTATGAAGATTCTTATTTTATTATTTTTTTTATACCGGTAAGTGTTCATGATAGCTTAAGCGCACCTCGACTATTTTTTATTGAACATTCTACTTTACACTACAATTGTCAAAAAACCCAATGAGAAATTAATTTTAGAGTAGGTTTCATCCCATCATGAATTGATCTCCATTCTCATAATCTCTGAGTTTTCAGAGAGGGGCCTACGAATCCATGATGGTTTTATGGTTTTGATTTGAGTAGAACTACTGAAATATATGACATCATTAAATTATATCATGTTACTGTGTTTTCTTAAATTTATTGTATTTTTAAGCTACGTTGTTATATAACATTATGATACTTTAGCTCCTACTTAATGTTATGTTATTGAATATCTAGTTTCTCTTTAATATAGATGGGAATGATCTTGGCAATAAGAGTAGAGCTCTAGCTATATCTTTTATAGCCTAGTAATCATGAAAATACAAGTTTGAATCCCCTTCTTCAAGAGAGATATGCATGCAGTTTTGCTAGCTTCTGATTCTTATATTTTGGTTTTTACATTCAAATTCCCATTTTTGTATTTCATTTTGTGTTCTCTCTTTCGTTCTCCATTTGCAGGTTCCTCAGATTCTTCATGCAAAGTTAAAGTATGGTTTGTGCATTCGAATCAACTCCAAAAGTGTCGTAATAGACACATCGCATGATTGTTCGACCTCGCATAATTCGTCTTTGCTAGAACATTGGAACACAAACCACACTTTCCTGCCATACAAGACTTGCCAAAATACATCGTTAATGGACTGGTACAGGTCAATTAATGGCCATTTTTCGTTATTTTTTTATGGGTTTAAAGCATATCTGTCAGTTTAGAAGATATATTGCATTCAACTAGTAATAGCTACATGAAAAAAGAAAGTACAATTTGCTCTTGTTTTTCAATGAAAAAAGCTTTTATTTGTAGGCTAGTATAAGGCACTTGTACCTAATTGGGGTTCTACTACCATTTTCAACTTAGATTATGGTTGTAAATTCCCAAATCATTTTCTTATATATAATAATGATTACATTTTGTAGTTATGTTGTAGTATAAATAGAAGCGTGAAATTATATTACTTTTGAAGAAAATAAAACCTTAAATGCTTATCAATTATTTATATCTAGCTACAGAAACATCAAAATCTATATGTTCATATTCAAATATAGCTATAAAATACTATGGGCTTGAAAATAAACTTTGCACATAATTTTTAGACATTATATGTTTCATTTGAAATTTAATGATTTCAACTTGTAACATTACATCATCATATTGCAGCTATACTCTTACTATACTCTTATCTCTTATGGACATGAACGTCTAATTTCTTATTGAAAGAAAATTCGCAATTCTTCTTTCAAAAGGAGAATTCAATAGAAATTTAAACTTGAATGTTCTCCTTCTTCAATTAAAAGTAAAATTAAAATATGTTCTGAAAATACCAAAGGATTAAAGATAAAGCACAAAAGAAAGCCGGCAAGGAGAAAACTTCTAAAAACAAAGAGCCAAAATAGTATTCTCTTTTCTGATGATACTTTTCCATTTAATCCCATTAAAGTAGAACCCAAGACCCGGTAATTAATTGCTACAAAATTGACAATAAGACCTCTAGTTAAATTACTACTAATCAATTTACAATTTTAAATAGACAGATCACGATAAATTTAATTAACTATTTTATTCATATTATCAGCTATATTTATATAATATCTCTTTGCAACTTCTTTCTTCTTCTGCTCTATAAAACTCTACTTTTCCTTTATTTTCATCTCAAGTTTTCATGCGTCAATTTCCATCCCTAACGAATTGATATTACTTCAATTCTACAAAACAAATCTCTCTCTTTTTTCTTTTTTTCATGGGTTCAAAAATATTAGAAAGCAGGTCAGGCTCTTCAAGAGAAGAGTTGTCTGATCGATCGTCTAACTTTTTAAAAGGAGACGATTCAAAATCTGTTGTAAATAAAAGTTCTTATGGATGCATATTTTGCAAGCATGGATTTAGCAACGCTCAAGCTCTTGGAGGGCATATGAATATTCATAGAAAAGATCGAGCCAATAAAGCAAAACAAAACACCTCATTTTCTTCTTCTAGTCTTCAAAACAAACAAATTGACCAATCTTGTTTCATCAACAACCACTATTTTGAGCCACTTTTGGTTAGATCTCAAATGAGTTATGAACCACATGGTTACTTCCATGAAGTTGGCGATTTGAGCATGAACCTTTGGGGGTCAGATTTGAGGCTAAAACTTGAACCATGCAAGGAGATCACGAGGCGAGTTTTGAATGGCGAGGGAGTGGATTTGGAGCTTCGACTCGGCCATGATCCATGAATCTCTCTCTTTTTCTTTTTCTTTTTTTTTAATGGCTTTTCTGGGCACAGTTTTTTTGTGTTTTTTTTTGGGCACAGTTTTTTGTTGAATTCCCAGCAGTATATACATTGAATTTCACTACTTTGTGTGCACTACATATGCTCATAGGGTGTTCATTTAGTTAAGTAAAAGGTTATGATATATATTATCTTTCATTTCATGGCTTAAATGGTTGTTCTTTGTATTTTATAGTTTGGTTTTTAGGAAATTGCCTAACTAAATATAGGTTATTTTTTCGGGAATTGTGTGGGCAGATAATTTGATTATTCAATATAAATATTAGTAGGTGTAACAAATCCATTAAAAAAAAAAAAAAAAAAACCCATCAAACTTATGAAAGTAGTCCAGACTAAAAAATAATTATAAAATTGACACTTTTGAAAATAGTAAAGATAGTTATTGTATTAATAAATATTGTCTCATTTTTTTTTAATAATATTTTTGTATTTGGCTACCTGCAAATGATAATATATGTCTTGATGGGTTGAAACTTGAATATGTATGTAAGTTTATGCACCTAGTTATGTAAGTCAACATTACATTAAAATATAAAATTAGTCTAGTTAATATTATGTACCTAACGATTTTGTTATTTAAACTAAGATTAACATTATTGAAATTTTATGATAAAATTATTAATTTTTTAGAACATATGAGCTAAATATAAATTAAATCTCAAACATAAAGGTCTGAAAATGTTTTTTTTTTTTTTCGGAATAAAAACTATTTTGAAATTAAAATAATAATAATAATAATAACATTTTCTCTCTTTTTTAATTTTTTTTTAATACAAAATTTGATAAAAAAAAATCAATGGAAAAAAAAAATATTTTTAGTCTTTTGAGTTTGTGGTCTAATTTCTATTTGATCTCCATGTTTTAAAATTGAAAAATTTGCGTTAATTTTCAATAATGCTCAATTTTAATGATTAAAATAACAAAAATATTAGTTACATAATCTAATGTTACTAATTTAATTTTAAAAACTAATGTGTTTGAAGAATAATTATTTTAATTTCAACATGAATTTAATTTTTATGTATCAAAGTAAACTAAAAAAACAAACAAAGACTAAAGTGAGCATTATTGAAATCTCATGAGTAACAATGTACAATTTTGAAACAAATAGACTAAATTGAAACTGGACTCCAAATTTAGAGACCAAAAGTGAGCATTATTGAAATACCATGGATAAAAATTTTCAATTTTAAAACGAAGAGACCAAAAGTAACTATTATTGAAATAGTAGGTGTAAAAGTGATCATTTTTTAAATGTAAGTACTATTTTTTTTTTCCTGAAAACATAATTGAAATACTGTCACTAAGCCAACACTGGAGGCTCAGGCAAACTAAAGTTTATATCATTTTGATAGATTGAAAACACACACGATGGAACTTCTTCGATCCAACATAAACTCTCGGCATCAACAATTATATCCTCTTTTGCTAATCCATGAGCAAGCCTATTTCCTAGACGATTGCACCAACGGAACATGCATGAACCTAACTCGTTTCCAATACGGTGAGAGACGCAACTTAGTCTTATAATGTAAGGACTAAATTAAAACGACTATAATCCTAGAAAAAAAAATGGTTGTAGGCTACTTAATCACAATATAGTTATACAAATGTTATATAAATAATGTACAAAAAAAAAAAAAAAAAAAAGTTTGTACATTTTTAAAATATTCTGTTACGGTGAAGTTTTTTTACGTTTTCAAATGTAAACAGTAATTTATTTTGGATTTTGACATTGAATAATAGATGGAAAAAAACCTTTAAAAGTGTGATGATTCAATTTTTCCGCAAAACTTCACCCATCTTTCGAAGATAACGTAGTTTTTATTTTAAGTTACAACGGATGGGAGTAGGTGAAGAGTTCAAATTTACGATCTCTTGTTTTTAGAACACATTAACGCTAGTTATTATTGATATTGTTTTTAGAGAAATTGTACTTCGTGAGGTATTTCTGCAAAATAATAATAAAAAATGTAGGTAAAATTTAAATTAATTGAATCCATAGACATTAATACGTTTTTATATTGTATTATTAGAAAGTATGTGATAATTTCAATAATACAAATGACTATCTTTACTTCTTTTTTTTTTTTTTGCAAGTAAGCATATTTGTAATTATCTTAGTTAATGCAGGTTTTCCTTATTTATAAAACGATCCAAATCATAGATAGGTAGATAAAGCACCTCTAACCTTCCGCTTAATTGTTTAAAAATGAGTGAAAATATGTAGCTAACTTTCCCTCCTCTCCTTCATCATATCCGAGCTTGGCCTTCTTGAGAAGAACATGAAGATGGGAGCGTAAAGAGGAAAAACCGACTGCGAAATGACTTGGGCTAGACAGGTAGAACACATAATTCATTAAACATAAAATTCAAATTTATATTTAATACAAACGCTTTTGAAAGTTGGAGTAAACTAGTAAATTTGTCACATTGAACCTTTAAAATTTTAGATGAACCGAACATATGAGAATATTGATATTTTAAATCTGAGATACTTTTGGTTTGGTAACTGAGAGATGCATCCAATTTTAGTGAGATCACAAAGATAGTTTTGCATTCCCAGAGTTAAAGCCTAACTATTCTAAACCATTCAATTAAAACAGAGTTAATGGCAACGCAATCACATAAAAATACCTTATGATGCCTTCATTTTGGTGTAGATGATGGTCGGTGATCAAGATATTTCCATGAAGTATTTGGCAAAGTCATTCCACCCTCTAAAATACGTTTGATCCATTTAATCCTGTTTATCAGCTCTTCCAAGTCCAAGATTGCGTCTTCTAATGAACCGCGTTGCGTCGAATTCAAACTCACATCTTGCAACTTTTTCTTTACAGGCTGACCATTACTACATCCATCTTCTCGCTGTCGAGCTGTTGAACTAGAGGGTTTGTCTGACATCCTTGTTGTCGTGGCTACAGTATTAATGCAGTTCGTAAAGGAATTTTCTTCTTTGCGATCGTGTTTCTCCTTCGATGCCATGTTGCTGTACAGTCGCTTTAACTTTCTTGCTGGCGCAGGAGTTGGCTGCATTGAACTGGACTGTAAACCTGCATTTGATTTTCCAGTTTCACTGCCATTTCCTTGACTTACGTTCTGGGTTCTCAAATCTACAAAGTACCACCAAGAAACCATACTACAATTAACAATCAAAAACATATATTAATCAAATAAAATAGCTTATTCTTCTAGAACAAGTGGCCATTTGCTGTAAATAATAATAATTCATACATTCTTATAGAAGTGATTAGTGTTGTTAATGCGGCTCTTACCTACACTTCCATTGTTAAGCACCCGAGCACAATGAGTACTTCCATTAACCTATAACCACAAAGGAATTACAAGTTCAAATTAACCCACCGGAGAATTAGCAAGCCTGAATGCTAGATTCTAAAGACAAAACAAGCTTCTTCTTCTTTTTTATCAAGTTTCAAAAACCAAGCCCTTGAGATTTGAAAAAAAAAAGAGAGAAGCAATTCCCACCCACAACAGCCCCAAGTTCTAACAAACAAGGCCAATATTGAATAGAACGGTTGGAAGAAGGGCACCTTCACATCAGGGACCATCCAACCAAATTCCGGAAACCAGTCTAAGGATGGGCGCAAATCCTTGGACAAGGCATGATAAGCTAATCCTTCACCAAATGGTGGGGGTAGCAGCTCAAGCTGTAAAACAGGATAATACAAAGAAAAATAATCAGTCATCCCTTGAAAAGTGCCACTTGTTATATTTGATCATTCAATAACAAAATGTAAATATTCATCAACCGGTAAAAAAAACTAGTAAACATAGACAAGTTTAGGCCAGATATATCTCTTCGGCTATGTTTTTTTTTTGTAGAAGAGAGGGGGTCAACCACTCTTCAAAATCTCTTATTTGTATTTAGTGGTTAACAACTACCTTTAACCATCATCAAACCCTCAATCAAATCTTATATTAAATCCTCCATTAAACTTCATATCAAATTTTTCACTCAATCACTATTAATACAAATCTTCAAACAAGCAGTTAATTATCAAACTACTAGTAACATCGATCTCCAAACGAATAATTAATTACTCGAACTAGTATTGACACAAATCCCGAAACGAGTAGTTAATTACTCTACTTCCATTAACCCGTCTACTCCTCTCCATTCAACTTTTTTCTACAAAACACAAACACACCCTTCAAAAACTAGGCAATAAATATGTTTAGGGAGAAAAGGCATCTTTAAGTCACAAATAAAAGCTGAGCATTTGATAGTAAGTGCACCATCCAATATATCAGCCAAGATTAAGTTAATACAAAATAAGTAAGAAAAAAGTGAGCAATGAAAACAGTAGAAAGTCAAAGGAAGTAGTTAAATAAAAGTACCTTGACCTCCTCCTCCCCCAATATGGCAATTATTTTTCCAGACCAATAACAATTATCCTTCCACCAATCAACTAAATCCCCCACCTTCCAGATATCATTCACAACAACAGTCACCTCTAGCTGAGAATTGGTACTATCAGATAATTGTTTTTCACGATATACTTGCGGAAACTGAGGACGCATCATCAACTGCCCTTTTGGCCCTGTTGATGGGATGCCAAAAGCTGCAGGTGGTTTTTGAAATGGCTTTGTCCATACTACTTCTGAAATCAGAGACAAGTTCTAACTGTGAATATAGTACTGTCCTAGAAACTGAAATCCAGCAAGTTTCATAACTACAGACTAAACATGTAATGTAAAAGAATTTAAGCCACAACCATCAATTAACGAAAGCCTTAAACTCCACCAAAAGAAAATGGGAAGGTTTCAAAATCAATTTTGACCAACAGCTGGTAAATTTTCCACAAGTTTTTGACTACCAAGTACTGAACAGAAACCCACTACTGCAAAACAATAACGACAGAAAATACACATGGAATTCTCAAAGCAGTTCCAAACTAACTCAAACTGTTGGTCTTAGAAAGGGCATCCTCTTAAAGCAACTTTATAATAGTTTTCAGTACCCAAAACCATCTTATTCTTCCAATTTTTAAAACTAATTAGTCCTGCCATCAATCACTAAGGTATCCTTTTTATGACAAGCATAGTCAAAGTAAGAGGGTTTTTCATTGCAATATCATTCACTTGTGGTCATAGTAGTAAAACCAATGAATAATAATAATCATATTCTATGAAAATTCTTAAAGGCTTTGGGTAAGAAAGGGACATGGATAACCTAGGACAAATTATAAAGATAACTTACATACCTTCATCAGGAAAGTCCACAAATTCCAATTCATATGATAGAACCCCCATTCTCCAGCCAATGTCTTTTATCTGGTTGAAAATATACAATAAATTAAGAAAAAATATTGCATTTGTTACCTAATACCAGAAACTAGCCTAGAGATATGTTTTTTTTCCGAGAAGACTTATTTGGTTAGTTGATATAATTAAATTTACCCCAACCAACTAGCTTAAGCTTTTGAGTTGATTGGTAGTTTATCATAATTCAACATGGTATCAGAGCAGGAGGTCTTGAGTTCAAACCCTTGACAAGTTGTTTCTTCCCAATTTTAAAATTAATTCCACTTGTAGGACATTTCTAAAATTTATAAGTCCACAAGTGAGGGAGAGTGTTAATTGATATAGTTAAATTTATCCCAACCCGCTAGCTTAAGCTTTTGGGTTGATTGGTGGTTTAACATAATTCAACATTTATCCCTCGAAGAACTTTTAGAAACGAAGTTCACTTATATCAGAGGCTCGCTTAAGAAGTAAATTACTTGGATTAGAACAGAAAACCACTTTGCTTTGATAGATTCAAATAAGATAATTCGCTTATAACTCAATTCCATGTTTTTATGTGTCTCGTGATGCCATAAAAATAGGTCTCTAGAACCAAAATGCATAGTTATGTAACGAATGAATTGTTTAGTTGCTAGCCAAGATATTGAGACATGCTAGGGTTTGGTTTAGTATTTGTTTGAGTAAGAAATAAATAATGGGGGGAGGGGAGAAGAGCGGAACAGGTATTTTTAGATGAAGATGTAGACTTCTTATACTGAAAGAGATATCAAGCTCCTGGCTTGTGTCTCAGTTTTTACATATTAATTATATACATTATACCTATTCCATTCCTATATCTGTGTTATTGCAC
This sequence comes from Cyclanthera cordifolia, assembly GCA_037832605.1. Taxonomy (NCBI): domain Eukaryota; kingdom Viridiplantae; phylum Streptophyta; class Magnoliopsida; order Cucurbitales; family Cucurbitaceae; genus Cyclanthera; species Cyclanthera cordifolia. Next base: position 4,392,309 of record JBBMEG010000020.1, on the reverse strand, counting down.
TAGGAATCAATCAAGGTCTACTCTTTGGTATGCGATGGAGACTAACTACAATGAAAAAAATAAATAAATAAACTATTGCATTGTTTTTTCTTTATAAGAAACATCACCAAACATATTTGAATTCAAAAACATCACAAAACATATTAAAGCAACAAAAAGCCGGGGTATGCGTCCTCCCCTACCCAAGCAAACTACTTACCAAAAGCCTTCCAATCAAGAAAACTGAAGAAAGAAGGTGGTTAAAATATGAATTGCTAAAGCTGATGCACCACGAAGAAGCATTAAATTGTACTTCGGTACTTGACCAAAATGTAGAAGAAACAAACTTATTTTGGTGTTTGTTATCGCTGTTAATGCTTCTATGAGCCACCAGCTAAGAAAAGGTTTCACCTTTTTAGAGACCTTAAAGTTGGATATCAGTTTAGACAAGTGAGCTTTAAGACTAGGTCTATTACCCACCATCACCTTGAAAGTAGAGTCTGAAGAGAGACCCAGAAGGATCATACAGCATCCTCCCTTTGACCCAATCGAAAGCCATCTAGCTTCTCAATCAACTATAAGTCTATAACCAATTAAGCATTACTCTGTCAAAAGAACCTCTCCGGAGTCCCAAGTCCCATGCTTGCCATTTGAACAATACGTTAATGTAGCCTCTTTCTTTAAAGATAAAGTGGATATATCAGTAGAAAGGGGCTTGAGAGGGGCTTTCCTAACCATCGATTATACTAAAAGCTGATTTTATTCGAATCAAAGGCTTAACCTCCTTTCTTCCTGCCACCAAGGGGTTGAAGCAAGGTTTCAGCTGACTTGAATGTAGTGGGATTCCCCCTCTTCACCACCTCAGCAAAACTTCTCCTCTTCACCGCCTGGACACAACTTTTCTCCTATTATTTAGAGGAATAAATTTTGTTATTTTAAAGAACTTTTCCTTTTTCTTCTACTTTTTTTCTTTGTCGCTTCATTTCCCATTCAAAGCATTTGTCAGGTTTCTAAAAAACTATCCAGCCTGCAGTTTCTTCGTCGAAGGCATGACTAGGTTCCTTTTACTGCTTGTACTAATCACCTAAGTGACTTCTAAAAAAAAGCCTCTCTTGTTGGTTATATTTTGAATCCGAAGGAATTTGTCCCAGTAGACTGTCTACCGAGAGCTAGCAGAAGATTCTCAAAAGAATCAGCTAGCCACACCATCACTACTTCTTCCAAAAGAACTTCTGAGAATGTGGAACGATTGCAATTGTTTCCTCCGGATTCATGCAATTTGCAACATCTAACTAACTTAAAAATCAATAACTTGCAATTTTTTGGTAAGAAAACCATACAGTTCAAACATTTACTCATAATATTACAAGAGAATGAGTTGCTTTCACGTCATTGTAACCGTGGTTGCATAAACTATCTGTATAGGCCTAGATCTTGGTACGCATCCATAATGATTAAAGCTGTTTCCTACTCTTGCTTAGTTGAAAAGTTCATAGTCAAGAATACTCAGCCTCCGCCAATACACTTTCCTCTAAACTAGTAGCCAGGCGACCACATAGTCGACCCAGTTGTTACCACCACATATGGCTATTCCAGAAGTCTTAACTCACACTAAAGGTTGCAAGTATCCAAAAGGAGCAGCAGGGCGAGACACCTAAAGGTTCTTAATCCATTGAAATGATGCACTTGAACAAGTGTGTATAGCATATGTCAGTTTTGTTTTACTATTTGTAGCAAACATGCAAATGGACTAACTACTAAAGTGGCTCTTTTTTAGTTATATACCAATTATGCATGTTGTACACTACATACTCTACCTTAAGTCACACCCCAATTTAACTTGTCGCGGATGGGCCTTGGGCAACAAAATTGGGTACAAATGAGATTATTTTATCCATCCACGAAGAGAGAAAAAAATCAGTCTTCTATTTGTATCACGTGAGCAAGCTAAAACTTTAGCAATAGGAACTGATTTAAATCTAGAAGATGAGATCCCTAGTTCTACTATAAATTTTTGCCTCATTAAATTTGCCTTTTTCATACCTTTCTTCGTTTCTATTCTACAATCTCTTCTTTTCTCTATGTCATAGTCAATATAATCTCTTATTTTATTTCCCTACAACTCTTTGCTATTTCTCTCTAACTCTCATCGTTTCTCTGTAGTTTTCTTTCATTGCATCTTGACACAAATCCATACTATAATTTCTTTAAAACTTTCTTTGTTGTATCTAGAACCGAAACAAGAATCAAATTCATATGATTCATCCACTTCAACAACTCCTTACTTGCATATACTTTCATGGCTAGACCTGAACATCTATACCAATTTGATAGAATTCAAATGTATTTAAATATAAAAGACAACAAAATTACAATATAACCAAGTATTTGAGGTACTTGGACGCTCCCTAGCTTGAGATAACTCAAGCCCTAAACCAAACTCACCGAATCAATGCATATCTCTACCTTTCCCACTTATAACAAAATACCTAAACAAACTTCCTAACCATTTACTAATGTACCCTTAATAGGGTTCCAACCCTATCACAAAACCACTTCAATAATTTGCCTTTACAAGTAAGAATACGATTTCTACCTTACATCGAAACCAGGCACCACGATAGCCAATGAGAAAGCAACGTGATTCTACCAATTGCCCCTTTTGAAAAGGTAACTTACTTGCCATATCATTTCACAAAATAGCATACACCTGTGGAAATAATTTACAAATTGAGAAACTAGACAATACATAATTCAAGCCAAAATACTACATTAGCATCATAACTTTCATTTAGTTCATCATTTGCATTCATAATACCCACATCGAGAACATGCTTTCAAAACTATAAAACAAAGGGAGAGGGGAGCCATAGTTGTTTGTGGCCACTGTGTTTGAACCTTACCTTCACAGCATCTTCTCTACTTTAGTTTCTATCTCATAAGAAACAAAGCATATTGATGCAAATAACATATATCAAAACGGGGTGGGGATGTGATATCCTCTTCCTCCTAAAGTCCAAATTAATATGAACAATCCAATTGGGTGCACCTAAGGAGAGGATCGTTTTTAAAGACTTTCACTCGATCCACCACAAACCATTCAAAACCTACTGCAAATAAAGACCGTACACAACCTTGAGCCTCCCATTTTCCCAATCAACGCGTTCAAATAAATCATTGGAAAAAACGGAAAGCCGACCATCCTTTTGAAAAGACTGGGAAACAGAAACGGGAGCTTGGAAATTGAAAATTAAAAGACGACAAGAAAAAAAAAGAAGAAGCATTACGGTGATGAGCGTAGTCTGAGCTTAGGGCTGCACTCGAGGGAGAGTTTCGCTGGTAGCTATTCCCGCCGGGAAAAACAGCCTGTAAGCCTGTAACGTCTCCTTCTCTATGTTTCCAGCGCGAAAGGACGTTGGAAGTCTGAAACAAGTGCCGAGCGAACTGCGTCTACTGAATTTTTCCAAATTTGTTTCGTTTTACATTTTCCTCCCTCTGAAGGCTGATTTTTTAACAAAGGATTTCAGAATTTTAGAACATTGAAATTATTTCAAATTATGTTTTCTTTTTTTTTTAGTTTAATATGAATTTAAATTTCCTTGTTTTTATAAAAAATGGACGAAGAATGTTGCGATAGAACCATTAACCGCTTATTTTTAGAAATATTTTAACTATAGAGTGCATTTTTTTTTTAATAATTAGCCAACCAAATTTATATATTATAATTTTTAATACTAATTTTTTGGGCAACTACAACAATACTTCACTTAATAAATGTGAAATATTACCATGGTATTACAAAACAAATAAATAAATTTATAAACGTGTTTTAACTTCTCCTAGGATTGTTTGTTTTGAGTGTTTATAATCACTATTTAAAAATTTTATACAAACGAGTTATTGTTATAATTTCTTCTTTATAATCACTCAAAATAAATCATCATTTCTAAACTCTCACAGTAAACATCCCTTACAGAAGTTAAAACACTTCACAATTTTACAAACAAACATCCCTTACAGATTTTCTTTTGATAATAATATATTTATTTGAGTCCATGAGTATTAATACATAAGCAAAAACTTCAAAAAAAAAAAAAAAAAAAACATAAAAAAACACCCACACTGCGAAGGTTTATTATCAAAAATAATATTGATCATATAATTTCTCAAAAACATAGGAAATCCGCTTTCCCTTTTTGGGCTTCTTTATTTATACTTGAATGATACGAGTGATATAGGGTGTTATTCAATTCCTTTGATTAACATCAACGACACGTTAGTTAATATTATGTAATAAAGCATATAATGCAAAATATATGGTGGTTCTTATTTATTTTGTAACTAACTTCGGATAATTCAATTGACAGTAATGATGCATTAATCTCTATTCTTTCAGTGTTTATAGGGGTTTTTTTTGTCTCTTTTCTCTTTTTTTTTTCTTTTTGCAACGTATACGATAAAATTAATAAAATCTTGAAATACACTAAATTAAAAACAAAATAATAAGCATTAATATAATTGTAACGTCCACAGACAATATGTATAGGAATTATCTTACTCTTCTTGTTTGACGTGAGAATAATCCGGATAAAGAGGTGTCTACTTCTCATGATCCTTTTTTTAATGGTCAAATGAACTTTACATTCAAATTATATCTATATGTCTTGAATTTCTTAGATACAGACAACATGATTCTATGTTTATACATAGAATTCAACATGAATGACAATGGCATAACAAAAAGAGAAGTTTTGTTATGAGTAAGTACTACAAAAGTCAAGAAAGCTCTATAATATACATACATTACATGTTTGTCATCGAAGTCATGAATTGTAATAGTAGTAATTCCTATACATTTTATTGATATCTAAATTGTGTTTGGTTAGGTTGTATGTCCCATGAAAATACTCTAAATGAGCATAAATTAACTTGGACACTCACAAATAATAATAGTAATAATAACAATAATATTCTCATATACATTTTTCATTCTTCATAATCATTTTCATTATCTTCGTTTGCAACATTTTGTTCCCAATTCATTATTTTATGCACGTCAGACATACATAACGGTTTTCCATAAAAATTTATTGCATCGAAAATTTAGTTAAAGGTATTTTGTTATCATTTTTTTTTTACAAATATTGGTAGTTTTTTCAAAACAATCATTTTCATTAGAGCTCACATTATATTTAATCGACTAATGTGGCCCATGTCACCTTTAAGGGTGTTTGGGTCACCATTAATAATAATAATAAATAATAAATAAAAAATGATTTTCAGTATTTGGTCCAGCGAGAATCATTCTTTAGTAATCACCGTTTTTTCAAAATCACATTTTTATTCTCCTCTTAACTACTTTATATTCTTTCTATAAGATCTTTTTATTCTTCCTATAACTATTTTTCATTTTTCACTCGTATCATATCCATTATTTTATTTTATTTTCATTATCATTCACTTTTCCCAAACACTATTAATCATTCTATCCATAATCATTCTCTTAATCACAAACACAATTAATCATTCTCCCCAATTTTCATTCTTCCCATAAATTAATGTCACACTATTAATTCAACTACCTCTCCTTCAACAAATTATAATGATAACAAAAATAAAGAGAGAAATATTCCTTCTAATTATTTTTCATTCTTGTCATGAACATCATTGGACACTATTCAACTGCCTCCTTCAACTAGTTATAATAATAACAATAAAAAAGAATAATTTTTTGTAACTAATTTCATTCTTTCCATTAATACCATCTTGATATATTTTATTATAAACATTTTGGTTTATGTGCTTCCAACAAATCTTTTAAAAGTTATTTTAATGGTAAGTTTGGAATCATTTATTGGACAAAGTTATATTGACAACATACACACTTATTTATTTAGTTATATATATGTATATAATTATAGAGTAGGTGTTTTGAACTTCCAACTACAAATATATTTCAACTTTTTCATTACTAAATGTTATATATTATCATAACATTATTCTCATTGATAAAAGAGTATACAATAATTAACAAAGAACTAGGCTCATATTTTATTATTAAGTATAATTTAATTTGGGTAAGATTTTTCTAATTATTAAATTTTAATATTATCTATTCTTTAGTTATGTGAAATGTGCCCAACTTTCATTTAACTTGATAGAAAAAATAACATCCTCTTATTTGAGAAATCATCTAAACATGTTTTTACCAAATTTATAAAATAAGTTGATAAGACTTAATTTATTAATAATTATTCTTGGATATTATTATTTTAAAAACCTATTATGAAAAATAAGGGATCGACATAACACTTCTTAAATTAGTGGTTAAATATTCAATCTTTCTCTAATGCCTAGAATTTGAATTCTCCGCCTACAAAAAAAATAAATAAATAAAAATTCCCACACATACATTGTTGTGTTTGAAAAAAAATAACTTAAAAATAAAGTGTTTGGAGCATAACAACATGAAGGTGGTGCTCATCGGCGATATTCTTGGAGCCTTAGGGGCTGTTTGGTAGACAGGGTTGAGTTGGGAAGGGTTCCCAACCCTTTGTTTGGTGGGCAGGGATAATTTCCCAGCCCAACCCAGCGCGTGGCTCCACGCGCGCGAGTAACCCGGCGCGTGGGCCAAGCGCCTGACCGTTTTTTTTTTTGCCATCTCTTCTCTTTTTATTTTTTTTTCTGTTTTTTTTTCAATTTTTTTCCTTTTTATTTTTTTTTTCTGTTTCTTTTTTTTCGTTTTTTTTTTCGACGATCTCTTTTCTCTTTTTATTTTTTTTTCGCCTCTCTCTTTTCTCTTTTTATTTTTTTTCGTTTTCGTCTGTGTTTTTTTTTTCTAATAAAATATTGTTTACCAACTAGTCTATTTAACTTATTTATTTATAAATTGTATATATTTTGTTTATGTGTATTTACTTTACACACGTAAAATATCTTTTTGATTATTGTTTGTTTAATCGATTATTTTACTTCCTAACCCGGGGTTGTCTTTATTTTATTTTGTGTTTCTTTAATTTTTTTTTCCTTTTTTATTGTGTTTAATTTTTTTCCTTTTTATTTTTCTTTTCTATTTCCTTTTTCATTCAATTTAATTTTTTTATTTTTTTCTTTTTTCACTCTTAAATATTTAACTCTAATTATAAAAATAAATTGTTCAACTTATGACTATTGTGTATTGGATCTTTTTTATTATTGTTTGTTTAATCAATTATTTTACTTCATTTGATAATAATAAAAAAATAAAAAAATATATTTAATAGAATGATAAATAAATCTTTTAAATGTTGATTTTTTTTAAAAAAGAACTTGAAAATATTAATGAAATATTCAATTAAAAATATTATTTATTAATTATTTTACTTTTTA
>JBBMEG010000020.1:4345570-4376350 GCA_037832605.1 Cyclanthera cordifolia | reverse complement strand
AATCATTATATTCTTATGAATTTAAGTTCTATGATATCTTGAATTAGTTTAAATTCAACATCTAATAAATCTTTATCTTATCTCAAAAAAAAAAAGAAAAAAAAAAAAAAAAAGGTCCAACGCGAAGTTGGGTAATATATATAAATTAAAAAAAAAAAAAAAAAAGGCTAGGGACAAAGGAGATTCTCCATATTCAAATTTGATTAGATTAATTCTATCTAAATTATAGAATTTTAATTTTATGTAAAATACACACATGACCTAAGTTTTACTCATGTTGAAAATTTGATGTTGCGGTAAAACCAACTCAGAATTAAGTAGAGCAAAATTTATTTTTGTCAAGTAAGAAAAAAAAATCAATTTTAACCAAATTTTAAAATTGCGGTTAATGGGCATAACAAAAATGTTGGAAAAATATCCAAGCCATGAGACAAACATCAAAAAAGAAGAAGTTTATGTCAAGCTCAAACTAACTTTTTGGATATTCAGCCCACATGTTTGTGCATGAAACTTGTAAAAGGAATTTGTTGATTGAAAAATTTCGGCCAGTCAAAAAAATTGACAATCATTAACAAATAAATTTAATTAAAATATTAGGCCAATTACAAATATATAATTGTCTCAAAATTAATTGAGTTGAAAATTGTTTTGTTTGTATTTTAGGCCAAGACCTATGTAGTAGGCCCAAACATTCATCAAGTTCAATCTCATAAGATGGCCCAAAAGCCCATAAAGTCAAAGCCCACAAACCCATACAGAGAGCGGGCGGAGAAATAAAAATCCTCGAAGAATATATTAGAGATAGAAACCATATACATATATCAATAAAAGAGTTCATATACACTATCGCTCCCCTATTTTGCAGTAAAATCACGTGTGAACTGCCACAAATATTTTTCAATGATTAAAAATATTAAATTAAATAAGTATTTAATAAAAATAACAATACAAATATGTATATTTATATAATCAAATTAAAATTAAGGTTTTAATGATATATTTTAAATCAAAACTTTTAAAATATAGTTTTTATTTTATTAGCAACAAAAGCAGTAAAATAATTACATTTTCATGATTATATGAATTTGATTTTTCTTCCCTAATTATATCCGAACTATGAAAAAAAAAGAAAAAAAAAGAGACCAAATTCATATTTTAAAATGTACTTCAAAAATTTATCATTAATATTTTAAGGAGTAACCAAAACGGTCATAACATATAGATTTCATTGTTGGATAGTTCAATATCCATGTCATAAGTTTGATCGGAAGTTATCGGTTGAACCTCATTCATATTTTATTATCTTCTCATATTTTTCTGTAGTGTTTTTTCATTCTTACTAATTGAGTGTTTTTATTTTGTTATATAATATTCTTGTTCTAATTGCAAAACATTGTATTGATTTCTTTGGTTCTTCCTTCATTGTTTTTAGTAAAATACTTCGTTCGTTTTCTTTAATATATTTTATAAAAATTTTAGAAAAATTAATATAGGCAGCAATTTTTATGGAAGACATTTTTTTGTAGCAAAAATTAAAAGTAATTCAAGTATGGTGAAATCACTCACAAGTCTTTGCTGGTCGATTTCTTTTCGTTTATTCTTTCGATTATTGATTCGTTTCCATCCACTTCTTTCTTGATTTCTTGTTATTTTTCCTTTTTATTCGTTTTTTATTTCTGTTGCTGAAGATCTTATTCTTGTTGTAATTTTTCATTGATTGATTGATAGCGTTAAGACTTCATCACCCACTATAAATGTCGATTTTGTTTTCATTTTCTTTGCTTATATATACTATTCAATAACTTTAATTTAAAGGTTAAATCATTTTTTCAGTATAACAAATAACAAATTCTACATAGAGGGCATCTCACTACAAAAAAAAAAAAATAAAATAATAGCATTCAAAAAATGCTATTATAAGTCAATAATAGCATTGTTGAAACGCGGTCGTAGCCCATGTTATTAAAAGTATTCAATTTATAATAGCTTTATTTGCTATAATAAAAGCTATAACAAGTCTAATTTTATAGCGTTATTTTAATACTATAAATTTTTTTTATAGCGTTTGCAATTAAGCTATTATCTAGTTTCATAATAGTTTTTACAATAGCAAAAAAATGCTATAAAAGACACTATAGTATTATATCATTTTTTGCAATGCTCTCATACCCTTGTTATTAAGAGTCTCCCAACTTTTCATAGCATTTTTCATATCTTACACAATAGATGTTTTTTTTTTTTTCCTTATACCATTTGTTTCCTATGCTATTAATAAAAACGTACACACATCATGCATAAACATCAATACTCATCTTTAAATTTCACATGTATTCAAAATTTTCACGATAATACACATAATAACTATAAATTTCTCACGACAATAAACATAAAATCTTCAAATGTATAGCACAAAATTAAAATACAATATTAATTTAAAAGTCAATAAAATCAATGATACATTCTCTCTTGAATATTCATTTGGGTCCATGTCACCATCTGATTCACCTAATAACAAAAAAAAAATCAATATAAAATATAACAAAAAACCAACAAAATAGAAAATTAATTGTAAATCATCCATCCCAGCACAAAAAAGGAACGAAGCAAAGTAATTCATAGTTCAAGACATTTAGAACTCATATCCATATCCTAAAGAGTCATAATGAATTAATGTAAAGATTTCTATAATCAAAATGAAAGAGATTAATATCTTACGATGGAAAAAAAAATTTGCAAACTGATTTTCATATGTGGTTCGATCTCCAAAAGTCTTTACAATAAAAATAAGAGAAATTAGAGAGACTCGGATTGAAAATAATGAAAAATATTCGAATAAGCTTTTGGAATGGCTCAAAGTTCTGATGTCAAACCTTAGAAATTGAGAAGAAGCTATAACATCCACGACTTGATGAATTACTCTAAATGAAAAGAACACATTTATTTACAAATATGCCGGAGTTTAGAATTACAATTTTCCAAAACATTGTGGGGATATATTGATTAAATCATTTTTTGAGAATCACCTCCTGTTAATATAATTGAGAATCAAACAAACCAAAATTTAATAAGTAGTAAAATATATGAAATATCGTGCAACAACGAGATGAGGCTGAAGAACACTTAACAGAACAGAAACATATCCATCTATAGAACAATCGACTATTCTCCAACTACAAGGATCCATAGAATTAGAATCCCAATTTTCCAAAACATTGTGGGGATTGATTAAATCATTTTTTATGGCCATCAAAGCAACAACTATTGAAATTTCTAAATACAAAACAATGAAAACAAAATATGAATCATCTAATATAATATAATCTAATCCATATTTGACATTTGGGAAAGACAAATCAAAAAGAGACAAACCTTCTTAGTTAACACGGAGATAGCATAGCAAAAGCAACTCCAATGAGTGCTAAATTCACCTGCATACAAGCAAATGAGATTTTCTTAACATTGGCCCTTTAGACTTCAATAAGAAGCTTCAAAGAAAAGGCATGCTATCAAGCTGATGCTCAAACAAAAATAACTTCAACAATAGTTGCACAATTTTTTGGTTAACAATCCTCAATTACCACAATGATCATAAGTTAACCACTCATAGGATGGGGGAAAACAGATGAAATCTAAATCTCCATCCACTCAAATATGTTCAAAACCTCAGCATGAAGTTGATTGTTTGAAAGAAATGCAACTCTATTTAGATTTTTATAAGTATATTCTAGAAGCAGTATTAAAAGAAACAACTCAACACAAAACTCTTAGAGCAAAAGGAACAAATCATTAATCAATAGCTAATTACCTGAGCTCAGCTCGGATCAGCCACGAAAGTCGCCAAAGTACTAAGAGCTAAAGGGGCAAAAGCATAATCTCATTCTTCATAGACATTGTAAAAACCAACCCTTTTATCCAACCAAAGGATAAAAAAACTCAACAACAGCTGAAAAAACAGCTTGAAGCAGTATTTATTAAAAGAGGATCAAACCCGTGACGCTGGTGTTAAACTGGAATAACACCAAACAATGAAAACCGATTCTACTTTTAAGCTATGTATGCAAATACTTTCAAAATTTGCTATCCATATATTTCTTTTAGTTTTTTTAATCATACCTGTCAAATCCCCAAATGTTAAATATAAATTTTGATTATTTGAAATAAATTAATTTTTAAGTAAACTTCATTTATTTACAATGATTATTTCTTTAAGATGAAATACATTTCATTTATTGAATATATTCGTTGTAAACAAAAAAAAAAAAAAAAAAAAACTAATCTCAAACAAATAAAATACTAATCTCAAAAAAATAAAATATATTTGAACTTAAAAAAAACGTTAAATATATTTCGATCCTAAAAATTTCTATTTGACATGAAAAGAGCAGCAACTCCGTGATCAAGAAAGGTTCCTTGCTTTCTTCTTCTCGACCGATGAGTTGAATGCTTACGAGGTTAATGTTTATATAGAAGCAGCTCAACGGAGTGAAAGAACCGATTCCCTTGCTTTCAAGCGATTCCTCTTTGAGCATGCCAGCTTGCTAGCAACCCTGCCTTCAAGTTCATCTTCCTTATTTTCCCTTTTTCGGACTCTGACTCTTTACTTGAGCTACTTTTACAAGGGCGGAGGGTGGGTTTTAGTATGTATAGGCTGGATCATAAAGGATAGAATTCCTGCCATCGGGTAGAGGGCTAGACCAAGACCTACTTGCACGTGGCAATAGGCCATTAGCCAAAAAAAATAGCACATAAAGTACTCGGCCGGCCGGCAACAAGCTTCTTTCTTCACCTCTGAACCAAAGGTGAAAAAGTGATAGGACTGACTTGGCTAAGTAAAGTGCAGTTGAGGCTCTAATAAAGATAATGTTAGCAACTTCGAAAGAATGGGGGCGTTAAGGCTGGCAAAGGAACTTCTGGCTTAGCCTACTGTCGTACCAAGCCACGAACTAGCCTCTTATCCTTCCTCGAACAAAGCTACTGCTCCTATCCGAAAGGGTGAAAAATTGATGCTACGGTGGTGCCTTACCCTGATTGCTCAAGACTTGAGTCAGCCGCCAGCGCCCGACTGCATCTTGGAGAGAAGACCTTAAGTAGCAGGTTTCTCTCATAAGCTATTTACGTGCTTTCAAACCTCTTTCGCCATAGAAAAAATCTATGGAGTTCAGAGAGAAGCTTCTTTCCATAGTGAAAGAGGAACGAAGGAAGTCAGCCCCCATTTGTATTAAAAAATATATATATATATATTAATAGTATAAAAAAAGGTTCGAAAAATATAATTTCGACGTTAAAAAACGAGAGTCAGCACCGACACGGGTTAAGTTTAAATAAAGAAGAAACAGAAACGCTCCAACACCGTTCTTGGAATCGCGACCTCACTCTGATGCCTTTTCGTCTAATCTTCAGCAATCCATAGGCATTCATTTGATTCTTATTGTTCTTTTCTTCTACATTTCTCTGATTGTCTGTTTTGCAATTGGTGTAGCTCTTCGATCATGATTTATGCCTCTCGATTCCTGTGATTTTAATACCATAATTTGTGGATATCATCTTTATTTCTGGTTACTACATTTTGTTGAATTTATTTTCTAGTATGTTGCATGTTTATTGGAGAAGAGAGTTGTAACAACGTCGTTTTATGAAGGAGAAGTTTTTAAATTGTACAGTTTGTAAACGACATCGTTCAGTAAATGTGTGCAATATTTCCGTTGAATATTTGTGTTTTTGTCGTTTTGTTATTTTATGTTCAATTGGTTAGTGCCTTTCTTTGCGTGACATGTGGTGTATAAATACTTCCTTTAGCCTTCAATGAAATATACGTTTCAGGCTAGAATCCCTCATTCGTCTTCACTGAATCCTTTTTTCAAATCTCAACTTGGTATCAGAGCCATTCAGGCTGATCGCCATGGCTGATGAGGGAAATAGCTCGCTAAATGCTGGATCGGCATCGACGGTAAACCCAGCAATAGCTCCAAGTCGTATCGTCTCGTCTTTTGGAGACCCTCTGTCTACGGTGCTCCCGATCAAACTGGACGAGAAAAACTATCTCCTCTGGTGTGAAGTTGTTCTTGCCATTCTCAAAGGGCAGAAGGTTGACAGCTTTGTGCTGGACAGTAAGACTCAACCGCTAGAGTTCACCGATGAGTCAATGTCGATAGTGAATCCTCTGTATGAGGAGTGGGTAACCGTTGATCAAGCCTTGTATGGCTGGCTCTTTGGATAGATGACACCAGCTGTAGCAACTGATGTAGTAAGCTTCTCGTCGTCGAGAGAAGTTTGGAAAGCACTGGAACAAATGTATGGAGAAACTAGTAGAGCACGAATAAACCAAATGAGAGAAACGTTGCAAAAATCTAAGAAAGGGGCAAACAAGAGGACAGAGTATCTAGCTCTGCTGAAGCAAACTGCAGAGAGTCTCAAACTTGTTGGTGCTCCTGTGTCAACATCTGATCTGACGTCATATGTGTTGGGAGGACTGGGTGCTGAATTCATCCCAATTATCTGCACAATTGAAGGTAAAGAAAACATTGAGTGGCAAGAACTACATGCCCTGCTGGTAACATTTGAAGGGACTCTTGAAAGATATCAATCTCTGACAGAGAATGTGTTGAGTTTGTGGCCAACTATGCTCAAAGTTGCCCTAATAGCCAGTCAGGAGGAGGTCGCAGCCATCAAAATAGCTCAAGCACTGGAGGGAGAGGGTCTGAACAAGGAGGAAGAGGTCGTGGTAGAGGAGGAAGAAATTCATCAAACTCTAGACCTAAGTCAACCTGCCATATCTATAACAAGTATGGCCATCCATCCTATGCTTGCTACATGAGATTCGATGAGTCATTCAACAATCCTTTTGGGTTGTCTGCAAGCCGCCCTCGTAATGATTTAGTAACATACTCTGCAACACCTCAAATACTCACTGATCTACAATGGCTAGAAGATAGCGGGGCGTCCAGCCATATCTCCCCTGATACAGCTTCGATGAGTCATCACACTGAATACCAAGGTAAGGGAATGCTAGATGTTGGTAATGGATGTAAGTTACAAATTCTGAATGTTGGTAACATTGACTTGACGGATGCATCGGGTAAGAGAATGAAATTAAAGTCTATACTACATGTACCTCAAATTAGTCGTCATTTGTTGACTATTTCTAAATTAACTGCTGATAACAATTGCTATGTGGAGTTTCATCCTAATTTTTGTCTTGTGAAGGATTGATTGTCAGAGGAAATTATGCTGGAAGGAACGCTTAGGGATGGATTGTATCACCTGCAGTGTCTGTCCAAGGGTCAAGAGTCTTCAACCAATCTATGTTCCTCTGCTTGTTTCAACTTTTTCCCCGTTACAAATAACCAAAGCTCCTCTAAAGCTTCAAAGTCAGTATGGCATCAGCGAATAGGTCATGCCTCGGAGTCCGTATTGAGTCATGTATTGAAGTCCTGTAATGCATCCGTTTCAAAAATGATATCTCTGATTTTTGTGATTCATGTCAATAGGAAAATCGCATCGATTCCCCTTTCCTCACTCAGTGTCTCGTGCGTCGTGTATGTTAGAGCTTGTTCATTGTGATTTATGGGGACCTTCCCCTGTGTTGTCCTCAGTTGGTTATCGTTTTTATATATGCTTTGTGACAATTATAGTCGCCTTACTCATATCTATCCACTTCGAACTAAATCAGAGTCACTAGCTACTTTTACATGTTATAAAACGTTTGTTGAAAAACAATTCGACACTCACATTAAGTCAGTTCAAATGGATAATGGTGGAGAGTTTCAACCGATGGTCAATATGTTTAAACATCATGGTATAGCCCTTAGACAAACCTGCCCATATACAAGCCAACAAAACGACATTGTATAACGAAAGCATCGCCATGTCATAGAAATGGGGCTCACCTTGCTTGCTCAAGCTCAGCTTCCTCTTACATTCTGGTGGGACGCCTTTCTGTCAGCTGTTTATATCATCAATAGGCTTCCCACTCCTGTCCTTAACAATGTATCCCCATTTGAGTTTGTCTTCAAGAAACCTCCTGATTATTCGTTCCTCCGTGTATTTGGTTGTTCGTGCTTTCCATGTCTCGGTCTTATCAGACAAACAAATTTGGTCACCACAGCATGACATGTGTGTTCCTTGGCTACTCGCAAAATCACAAGGGCTATCATTGCTTGAGTCCTTCTGGTCGACTTTATGTTTCTCGAAATGTTGTGTTTAACGAGCATGAATTTCCTTCTCAAACTATGTTTTCAAATTCATCTCCTACAATAGAGTTCTCCCCTATTTAAATTCTGTTTCCAAATACTACAGTGGTTGAATCCATGTCTAGCGTTCCAACCATGCCGAATTCTTCCTTAACAAGAGAAGGATCTGTCGGAGCTGCAAACAGTAACCAAAGTCAGAGTGTTATGTGTTCACCTACAGGTGATTCTATTGGCGTCAGTGAGCCTATACAAAGTCAATTACCATCTCCCGTTTTTTGTCCTGAAGATGTTGATGCACCTGTTACCACTAGACATCCTATGCAAACACGAGCTAAATCAGGAATTATAAAACCCAAACAGTGAGCGTATGCTAGTTCAACATCGCCAGATGTTATAGTTCCAGCTGATATGGAGCCACGAAGTGTAAAGACTGCTCTTAAGTCTTCAACCTGGAAGGGTGCTATGGAGGTTGAGATGGATGCTCTGTCTGAAAATCATACGTGGGATCTTGTTCCTTCTCCTCTGAATGTTAATCTGGTTGGTTGTCACTGGGTTTTCAAGGTAAAACGACATGACGATGGGTCTTTTCAAAGGAGCAAAGCTCGATTAGTTGCCAAAGGTTTCCATCAACTCCCTGGCATTGATTTTCATGAAACGTTTAGCCCTGTGGTTAAGAGTGCAACAATACGCATTGTTCTTAGCTTGGCTACAACAAATGATTGGGAGGTACGTCAATTAGACATCAACAATGTGTTTCTTAATGGTATCCTAACCGAAGATGTTTACATGAGACAACCTGATGGATTTGTTGATCCTGATCACCCCAACCATGTCTGTAAGCTAAGCAAGGCCCTGTATGGATTACGGCAAGCTCCCAGAGCATGGTTAGATATGTTTAAATCTACTCTGATTAAGTGGCAATTTGTGAACTCTAAAGCAGACAACTCTATGTTTTTCTATCGTCAAGGTACCACTTTGGTTCTTGTTCTCGTCTATGTCGATGATATACTTGTCACAAGAAATTTCTCCAGCTTAATCACCAGCATTGTCAATCGTTTAAGTAAGACGTTCGCTCTGAAGGATCTCGATAGTTTACACTATTATCTTGGGGTGGAAGTCACAAGAAATAACTCAGGTATGTATCTTACGCAAACTCAGTACATCTCTCAGTTACTTAATAGGTTTGGCCTAAGTTCTGCTACGTCGTGCCCGATTCCTGCTGCTGTAAGTAAACCTCTGTTTGTCAATGATGGACCGCCGTTTCTTGAAGTTAAAAAATACAGAAGTGCCTTAGGTGCCTTGCAATACTTAGTACATACTCGACCTGACATTGCCTATGTTGGTAATAAGCTGAGTCAATTTCAGCATGCTCCTACCGTGAATCATTGGGTTGCTGTTAAAAGAATCTTGTGTTATTTGAAAGGGACTGCTACAATGGGCTTATTCTTTCTCGTTAGTTTGCTCTCACTCTTGTAGCTTATAGGGATGCTGATTGTAAGGTCCTACCATGTCGAGCTTGATGTCCATTTTGATCGAGATAAAGTTTTAGCCAGGCAGCTTAAGGTTCGGTATATTCCATTGACAGAGCAACTTGCAGATGGTTTGACTAAAGCTCAATCTGAAGCTTGGTTCATCGACACTCGAAATAAACTCGATGTTGCTTCCCCACAGTCTCGTTTGAAGGGGGTATTGGAGAATAGAGTTGTAACGACGTCGTTTTATGAAGGAGAAGTTTTTAAATATTACAGTTTGTAAACGGCGTCGTTCGGTAAATGTGTGCAATATTTTCGTTCAATATTTGTATTTTTGTCGTTTTGTTATTTTCTGTTCAATTGCTTTGCGACTTTCTTTGCGTGACATGTGGTGTATAAATACTCGCTTTAGCCTTCAATGAAATATACGTTTCAGGCTAGAATCCCTCCTTCGTCTTCACTGAATCCTTTTTTCAAATCTCAACTGTGTTTTTTTTTTTTTTTTAAATGATTAGCTTATACATGTTTGATTTCCTGATGATTAAGAGGTTGTGTTCTAGACTATGATGTGTTAATCAATCATCATAATCTTCTTTTTTTAGTTTATCCATAGTGTTTGTTTTCGTTTATATGCGATTTTACGGTGTTGTTTGGATAATTTTTAATAAAGGGTAGTATCCATTATCCACTGCCGATATGAGCATTCAGTGAACCTTACTATATGCCTATATAGTAGCTGCTATATTTTGAATCCTCTTCTTTCTAAGGTTCATACTTTGGCATTGAACTGGATTGAAGATTCATGGGCTATTTCACTCTTCAATTGATTTTGAGATAAACAACATTTTATATAATATGGTACGAGAGTCTATTTAACTTAAATGGATATTCCTCTGATAAAAAGAAATTAGGATCCAATCAAAAACTGAATAATTAACCAAAGAGGCACCTTGAAAGAATATGTTGGTGATCTCATCTCGAAAAGATAAGAAAACCTCCTAGCATTTATAACATAGACAAGTTATTCTACTCGCTCAATTATGTTTAAACCACCTATCAACTCGAAATCTTAAATCGATGGATTAGGGTAAATTTATTTATATCAACCAACACTCTCTCTCATTTGTGGGAAGTCGAATTACCTCCCTTTAAATACTATTTCTGTTGAATTAGGTAAATCAACAGATCAACCCAAAAGCTTAAGCTAATAGGTTGGGGTAAATTTAATTATATCAACTAACACTCTCCCTCACTTATGGACTTAAATTTTTTTTAGAAATGTCTCGAACTTAAGACTTCCTAGTCTAATACCATGTTGGATTATGTAATCACCAATCATCTAATAGTTTTGAATTTTTCTCACTTTCAAAAAATAAAAACCTTGCATTTTCTTATATATGCAGTAACGACATGTGCATTTATGTATTTGATTCTATTGCCGAGTTGGTTTGCATACTACTAATTGTGACACTATTTATACCAGTGGCAGTAGTATGGTTTTCATCTTCACAGTATGATGGAGATGGAAGGTACAGAAGTTTGTAGGGTCAAAGAGCCGGATCGTGTAATAGCGTATTCCTCTAGAGGAGTTTCCCGTTATTCATCTTCTGAAGATAGCCTCAACCATGAAGATGTCTTTGATTCATTTAGTGAAATTAATGGGGATCATGATATCAACAATTCAGAAGATGTTAGTTTTTTGAATGAAAAGTCAATGGTTGAAGCCTCACACAAGTGTAAGGCTTCCTGCAAAGACTCTATGTGTTTTTCCCTAACAATCATCTCACAAACTTCAGTTTGGACAAAACTGAAGTCCAACAAACTCTTTGCTCCACCTAAGCACTAACCACCTAGGCTCTATCCTATGAGTTTGTGTTCTACCTAGTATGTGATCACTTTCAGCTTGTATATATATAACAATTGTAAGAATGTAACTGTGTAGATTGAAAAATACAGTAAGATCAAAAGAAAGAAAAAACAAATAAAGTACATACCTGTTTGACCCGCGGATGTAGGCCTATTAGTGCCGAACCACGTAAAACTCTTGTTGTTCTTTCTCTCCTTATTCCTCACTCATCAATGTTCACAGTAGAAAACGTAAAACACAGAAACAACAAAAAAGGTTAGTAATGAGAAAGAGAGTTCCTAAAAACTGTAAACTATGAAGGATAAAGAAAAGAAAGTAGGATTTACCTTTAGACATGGTTTCTTCTACAAATCTTTGCCAAGAAATATCAACCTCCTCAAGATAAGCAACGATTACAACAAAAAGCTATTGTAATCGTCACCGAAGAAGCTTCATCAGCGAGGAAGCAACAATCCAAACTTTCTAGAGCTTGGATCGTCACTATCACTGATGAAGATTCATACAAAGAGTAAGAACAACAAAGATCGGCCAAGATCACGACGAAGAATCGCCAGAGTCTCAGCCGTCTCTAAACGAGGCAAGGTGAGTCAAAAATGGGACAACTCGGTCAAAAGCAGGCTTTATAGCCAAAGAAGAAGTGGAATCAACGTGGTGAACATGCTTAAAGAACCGACAAGGTGGAGGGCAAGGGTGGAAACATCACAGCTATACACCAAGCCATTACCATGATCAATCTTAGCCTTCCATTCAAGAACCGGTTTCAGAATCATTTCAAAACCGGTTCACATAATGCGTGAACCAATTCAGACCAAACCAAGATAAGTGGGCCTTCAATTGAATTTACAGTTTAATTATGTTATTGGGCCTTTTAATCTCAAATGAGATTTGGGCTCAATTGTTTAAAGTTTGAAATGTACTTGGGCTTTACTCATTAGTTATATTTACAGAAGAGGGAAGCGAATCAAATGAATATGAAGGGAAATGCACAAATGAAAAATCAATCAAGATTCCAAAACTGCACCCTTCAGAGAAACCCGAGGAGAAGGTGGTACAAGAAGGAAAGAATGATGACAAATCTAAGTTAATTGTGAACTCATCAAAATCTTATGCTGGAAACGCTTGAACTAGACACATTATTCCATAGCCATTTTCCTTAGCAACAGAAAAGCATGTTTCTTCTGATATACGACCTCCCAATGCTTTCCCCTCTGAAAAATCAACCAAAAAACATGTCCAGCCTGTAAAGACCAAATCATATCAGGTAAATTCTAATAGAATTTTCAATTCTACTACTGTTCAACTTGGTTCCCTGGATGTGTATGATTTCATTCTAGGAATGTGTTAGGTAATATAATTAAATTTACTTCAACCTATAAGCTTAAGGTTTTGGGTTGATTGGTGATGTAACATTATTCACCATCATAGTAGGAGGTCTTGAGTTCGAATCCATTAGTAAGTGAGAGTGTTAGTTGATATAATAAAATTTACCCCGACCTATAAGTTTAAGCTTTTGGGGTTGATTGGTGATTTAATATAATTCAACGTGATGTTATTAATAATAACCTTGAAATATTTTTCGATTCAAAGAAAATTAACGGGGGAGGCTCTCTGGCTAAGAAAAAGCATAGCACATTTTCTTAGTTGTACTTGATCAATAGTCAATGAATTTTCTTTTACCTCCTGCAGCCTGGATCACCTAGGGTGGTGAGGAAGCCACTACAACCTAATAACAAGAAGCATGCTGATTAGGAAGACTCATGCTCGGTGATTTCCATGTATCTTTCTTATCTTTACGCTACTTTATTTGGTATTTGATCTAGCCTTCTCCATTTTCTTTAAATCGGTTTTCGCTTATGGACTAGAAGCAATGCAACATCATCTAGGGATATTAAGACCAAAATGACGGTTGTGTCTGCTCCTACATTTAGATGCACAAAGCGTGCAGAGAAAAGGAATGAGCTATTACCTACCACTCATGGTCCATCTTATAGTATCCACATTCTTTGAACACTACCTTTTCTATAATAATACGTATATTTCTACAATTTTCTTATATATATATATATAGTTTAATTCGAAATTGGAGGAAAAACTCCAAGCTCTGGTGGCTGAGAAGACTGAGTGTGAGACAAGGTCCAAGGTAAAAATGTCATCTCTCAAGTGGAGGATGATACTTATTATTTCTGCCTCATTTTCTTTTTCTTTTTTCCCCCATTGCCTCTTTCTGCCAATCTATCCTTTTTAGTTGCTCCGTGAATATAATTATTAGAAAATGTGAACATTCATCTCAAAACCAATTAAATTTAATGGGAGTAGCATACCTATCTTATAAATGTTAGGATATTTCCTCATTTTTTCGATGCGCAATAATAACAGGATCCTTAACACGCCCCCTCAAGATGGTGCCTCTTTTGGTATCACCAATCTTGTATCGGATCTCAATTTCATTTTATTGGAACGAATATCCGCTTGGATTTATGGACTCTAATATCATATTAGATAGTATGAAATTCCTCCTCAAAACTAATTGGTTGTGAGGGGGTAGTCCACGTATTATATAAATCTTTGGATGCCTCCCCACCTTTTCAATGTGAGACAAAGGCTACAAGTGAGAATCTCCGGCAATAATTTTGTTGTTATTTTCTTTTCTTTCCTTGACATCTTATCTTCCAAAATTTGAAGGAAGAGACTGAGGCTGCTATCAAACAACTAAGAAAGAATTTATTATTCAAAGCAAATCCAATGCCAAGCTTCTACCACGATGGGCCTCCTGCCAAGGTTTAGCTGAAGAAGGTATTTGTTACAAATCTTTGTAGCCATACAATATCTTGTTAAATAGAGAGTATATTATTGAGAATATATGAACTCTTCTCTGCTTGAACTATGATTAATAATGCTCTAAGTGCCAGCTCCCACCAACTCGTGGGAAGACACCGAAACTTGGGCGACGTAAGAGCTTTAACAACGGAGACAAGATAAAAGTCAGTTATGGCAAGGGAAGTGGCCGTCTTACAGACATTTACAGCAAAGATATTGTTACATTGGATGCCATCAAGAATCAAAATGATGTCATTTGCTTTGTATAAAAGAAGGCGAAGCAAGGAGTGTTTTTTCACAAGGTGATTCCTATTGATGTAAATGGTTCTCTGGCATCTTCAAGAGTTCATTATGGTGGTTTATGTAAATTTCTGTAATTTATATGCTTTTTCTACCCGGAATGATTTTACTTCCAGATAAAATATTTATCTCTAAGGGCCCTCTCCCTGAAAGACAGAAGGAAAGCAGAGAGTGTTCTACTAAGATGTGGTTCGACTTTGAGCAATTGTTTCGTTTGTTACTTCATTTTGTACGTAAATTATACATTGACCATTCTTGTTTCGTAGACTTTGATTTAAAAATAAAAGTGGATATCGTTCTAGTGGGCTTATTGCTTTTATATGACATGATTTCTTATGTTCAGGAATCTCATATTTCTAGAGAGTTTGTAAGATATTGAGTTAAAAATATAATATATGGGACGTAGATGAGAATGGATATGAAATATTTTGAAATGACCTAGAGCTTGAGTGATCTCAATGAGGGTCAGTTCAGTTCTAATATTAAAAGTCCCTTTCTAAATCTAAAACCACCGTAATGAACTCTTGAAGATGCTAGCCTTCGTCAATCCATTAACGATAGGCCATGGGTCTTCTCCATTTTGTTGTCTCTCCTATTACCATTAGTCTTCTTAAACGTATTTCTCCTCGACGCTGATCGATGAGATCAAACGCTTCGCCTTGTGTACGGGAGATTCTGGCAAGTAATTTGGATACGAAACTTCTCTATTATGATTATTCCGCAGATTTCTTCTTCTGGTTTCCATCTAGCGACTTGACTTTATCTCGTTCTCGTTCTCTCTATCTTGCCAGATTCGGGGAAAGTATCGTGGCATACGAGGAAAGTCTACTAAATCGTGCAGCCCAATAAAAGATAACTCTCTCGGAGTTGCAAGCCCCTTTTGTTGGATTGGGTGTTCAACTTTCCGAGAGTATATGGCATTATATTTTCTACATCTTGTGGTATGTTGGCTCAAAAAATGGCAGTCTCATTTTCCTTCTATTTTCATATCAATAGATGTTAGAACTTAATATAATCCTTTTATCTTTTCGTTTTTCCTCATCTATTCATATCCCATGGTTGAGAGGCAAAACGGCATAACAAGGTCCCAATTCGTGGTCTTCAAAACAATTATGTTTGAGAAAATTAAGATAGAAGAACTAATGGATGGTGGAACAGAAATGTTAGGAATTTGGTGTTGGAGCCTTGATTGCCCATGTAATTGAAAAACGTAGGCGTCTTACCATCTGAGTTGGGTTTGTTTAATTTGAGTTACTCGAGATTATGAAGTCAAACTTCTTATTGATTTGTAAAGTGTACGTACTTACACATGTTTTACCTCTTATGTTCGGTCTTTGGTTTGGTATGGTTTTTCTAAAATACTTGAAGGTAAAAAAGTGCTTCTTCTATCTACAACATGTAACATGCTTACTATCTTTGATAACCATCGACATCTCCGATTCACCCTCAAAATTTTCTCTTTGTAGGTTGAACACTGCTATAGAGTTCATTTCAACTTTACCACACTAGTGCCAAAGGGGTGGCAGGGTGGTCGAAGAGATCTGCTTCTCTCAAGATTTCACATTTGATACTCACTTGTGATATTAATTTGTAGACACCTCTTGTGTCTCTATTCCTTCAATGTCTCTGGTGTCTATGTGCTTACCCTGAGTATAGTGAAGCGAAGCTTTTATTTTTCGGCTTCTAAAAAAAGAAAAGAAAAAAACTTACCACAGTTGCAGAAGAAGAGCAGGTGTTAAGACACTGATTTGCCTTAACCAACACGAGACAAAGAAGACCAAAAAAGATAATAAACAAGAGCGATATATTAAGATAATACCGTTACAACCCCGTAGCCGTTCGAGAGGACTAGAACTCTCCCAAAGTTTCCTTCAAAGACTCACTGAAAACATATATTTTTCCTATCCTTTCAAGGGCTCTACACCCCTATTTAATCACAAAACTAATGGCTAATTACTAATATGCCCTTAAACATAAAATATTAATATCCCAAAATCAATCTTCTAACTAGTGGTCTCACACAGGGCTCCATAAGAAAAATAATATTGCAGCTGCCATGACTACTTTTTTAGAATCCCGAAAAGTTGCTACAACTCCAAGGTAACTTTTTCTACTTGAATTTAAGGATGCCTTTGTGTTTTCTTTGCAATCTACCACCCTGATGTTTAGAACACATTGCATCAGTTCTCATGTTCTATATAGTATACACTTTTACAAATCATTAACCTGCAAACTTATCATACCTCACACACAATTAGGTTTTTATAACTCATTTGATTTCATAATTCAAACCCAAACTATGATTCATAAAACTGTATACTCATTACATACAAACTTCCCCTTGAATTTTGGGCAATGCGTTTCTTGGCTCCTGTTCTTTCATATGTTAGTATTTGTTATGTTATTCATTGCTATTAGATTAGTATAAGGTCCTATCTCATAACTAATTGGTGATGAGACGAGTGGACTTATTCTTTCGGGCTCTTAGGCATATTTAGCCTCCCAAAAGTATTTTATCTTAATTCCTTCCACCTAAATTTTTATACCAAATTCCGTAACATCAAAATTCTTCCGCTTTTTTATGCCCGGACTTGAGAAACTTGCAATATGATGTTCATCAAGATGTGAAAATCTAAGGTCTTAGTGGGCATGGAGGGGATGAAGCTAACAAGCCTAAGCCTGAGTTAATTATATTATTTATATGTGGTGAAGTGTAGGTTAAGATCACCAATCAACTCAAAGAAATGAGATAAATTTAATTAGACCGATCAATAATATGTGAAGTTATACAAGATTTTGTTAAATCTTCTCGCTCTTTTAATTTCCTTTTGCTCGCTATGATTAAACTTGGACATAAAATCCATTTGTGTTGCTGTTCACATTACATTTATATCTAGCTTTTATTTTTGTGTTTGGTTGATCATAACTAATTTATCTAATTATTGAAGAATCTGCTTCCATAGTTACAGGTATTACAAGTTAGCCGACTCTACCTAGCTTGTGGTTGAACTACCCCAATCCTTTTCTTACATTTTAAACAAACACGGTTTTATTTTTATTTTTTATTTTTTATTTTTTTGATTTCTGATTTTATCGCCTAATTAGTTTAAAGTTGAAAAGTTAGATTTGGTAGATGTGGAAAAAGCACACCCCTTGAATTGCACAACCGACCTTCAAATCTGTAAGTTTGATATATACATATATATATATAAAAGCTCCTTTGAAGAACCATTACATTCTCTCATCTTTATCTCTCTTTGATTGTTGAGGAGAATGCAGTCTGGTTCGAGAGCATTCGTTTCGATAAATTCAAAGTACAAACTTTATCCGAATGATCTCGGACCAGGCTTCATTCTCGCCAGCTCTTTGATTACTTCTGCTTGCTGAATTACTTGGTTTACAAGTAAGTTTACTCATCTCTTTTTCTTTTCTCCTTTTTTGTTGATTATACACTACTCTAGGGAATAATTTTACATTGTCTTACAAATTGGATCAAGTACACTATTTCGATGATGATTTTTTTTTTTTTTTTTTTTTTTGTGAATTCTTTATTTTAAAACTATTTTATGTAAGGAAGATATCTTTAACAGGAAAAGATCATAATTTTTTTTTTTTTTAAATAATAAAAAAGGTTACATTCTTATAGTTGTTGTAGTTTAGTGTCCAATGGGCTCTTTGTAAGGAAGTTTTAATAAGGGGCAGGAATTAGGTTTAGTGACTAGTGTTTAGGTTTTTTTTTTTTTTTTTCCTGGAAGTTGTCTAGTATTAAGGGGCAAATGCAGGTGCCACGTGGCACAATCAGAAAGCACCACGTGGTTGACTTGTATTAATTTATTTTTTTTTTACTTTTATTTATTAAAATATTTTTTTAAAAATTTTATTTAAAAAAATTCATAAATGTTTTATTTAAAAAAATTCATAAATGTTACATCATATCAAAAAACAAAAAACAAAAAACAATTTTCATAACTCTTACATAAACACTCTCTACACAAACAAAAAATAATAACACCTCTTTTTAAACACTCTACCAAAACCTTCAAACAAAAAGTTATTACTAAACACTCAAAATAACTTATCCATAAAAATTCAAACAAACACCCTCTGATTCTATTTCAAATATTTTAACTTGATCTTCTTACTTTTCTTATATTTGAAATTTGATTCCATCTTTACTTTGAAATTATTTTTTATTGGAGAAGACAAAATAAATATAATAATAGCGCGCAATTTTAATTAAAGAAAAGACACCATGTAAATATATTTATTAAATTTGTATGTAAAAGGTTTATTTGACTAAATATATTCAGTGAATTTAACCATAAATGAATTGTGAACATGATATAGGGATTAAAATAGAAAAAGTGGTATAGTGTAGGGACAATAATACTTCAATAATAAAACATGTAATGACGATTTAATAACTTTGGCAGAGAAGTATCCTCACTTTCCTAGTGTTAGCTTTTTTTAGTGTTAGACGTTTCAACCGTCCTCTTAAGATGAGTCTTTTTTAAGGGTTTTTTTTTAAGTTTATTAATCTTTTTTAAGTGTAAAACTATAGTAGATCTAATCATTTTCAAATTTAAGGTACCTCTGCAATATCTACATTCATTTTTCTTGAGGTTGCAATAAAATTTTGATTTTTATACTAACTAAAAAAATGAGATAATATTGTTGTTGGTATTATTGTCCAACAGCTTTTACTAGTCCTTAGGGCCAACCACAAACTCACCTGTCATAAATGGCATTAATATGCTTAAAATTAAGAAATTGTGAATTCAAACCAAAGATGATTATTAAACTAAAATATTATTATTAAAATAAAGTTGATTGTTAAACTAAAATAATTAAGAAATCATGTATTATTATTAAACTAAAGATGATTATTAAACTAAAATAATTAGTCTTAAAAGTAACTCTTTTTTTTTTTCCGTTGCTTCTCTTGTTTAGCTTCGATATCAATTATCTGGAAAATTAGATTAACATGGTAAGAGAGAATTTACTTGCGCTATTTTAAAAATTATACTAAATTATTAATGAGAAAAAGAAAAAAAAAACGGAATTTGATGGTCAACATGAAGGCTTAAAAGTTTGAATTTAGATTCTACAACGTCTACTTCCTTTCTACCTCTTGTTTGAATTTAGTAAAAAAAAAAAAAAAAAAAAAAAGGAGATTTGAATCTCCATCCCATCACCTACTACAGAGGAGGAATACAACGATAATATTAGCACAAATTTTATGACTTTAATCAAAATCGAATGAACACCTACAACTAAGAGGATGGAATGCTTTGATACTAACTATATGGACCCAATCCAGATTATGGTATCAACCTAATTTCTCATCGTAAATGGTTGAATAAATAAATAAGACCTACAGTAAAATGAGACTTGTTTAAATCATACTTTCTAATTCAAAATAGAATTCAAGTCAAGGCAGTTTAAATTCGAATACAATTCAACCAATGGGCACCCATCAAAAACTAGAAAAGCATATTAAAATCCTTAAAAATCATTACATGTCTCTAAAATTATGTTAATGCATAAGGAATATAAAACTACAACATAGTTTGAGAAAAACATCCAGCTAGTCAGATGGTCGTCATCAGCCTCGATCAGTCATCTTGACAAAGCTCATGAGTACTTGTGGAAACCCACAAAAGAAAATAGTGAGTTATTACACTCCGTAAGGATCCCAGTATGGAATCAGTATAAACACATGTATAAAAGCAGACATTACATTATCAAATAATGCAAGGAGGGGTTAAATGCTCTACTTAGTTGTCTAATACCCACTACCAAAAGACCAAAATATGTCATAGTTTGTACCTTTGTTACTAGGGTAAGCGTGGGGGTATAAGGTTACCGTGAGTGATATTATTAAGTAACTCATCTTTTGAATTTGGTTGTAGGACGACTTTTTAGTGTGACTTGAACACTTTGGTTAGAGAAATAAGTCATTTAGGAAGCAAAAATATGTATTTCAACGTATAGACGAGCGAGATTACCTCTAAGTGCACATGTTCTCGTGACCACGATTGCAGAGTGGTCATCATGACAGAGAGAGTAGCCAAGTGTTAGTGATTGTGTAACTATTTACTTAAGATGGTAAGGACTTAAGGTGGATTCTCCTAGAGTTATATATGTGTTGTTAGTGAAATCATCCCTCACTAGTTTGGTTCAGGGTGTTGTTCTGGTTGAAAGTCGTGATGGCTAGCTAGTTTTCCATCGATGCTTGGTGCTTTAATTCAAGGTCGTATCTGCATATGCGTTTAGCCCTTTAATTCGTAAGCTAAGTGAGAAATCACCTACACTTAGATGTGGAGAACGTTACACGCATGTGAGTTAGTGTGGATGGACAAGGTTTCTTTGTGTTCAATTTTAGAGGCTAGTGTTTCCTTCTTCTAAGTTGGATTCATAATTTGCTAGTTGCGACCCTATAGTTTTTACTGACTAGTGGTAGTTTATTGCATGGTAAAACTTCTTACATTATATACATAACTCACTCTTTGCTAGCTATGATGTTAACTCTGGCAGGTTTTTATTTAGATGAAGTGATAAGACTTAGTTATGAATGGACTCGCATAGTTACTGGACAAGAGACTCAGGCACGGGTTATAGGGTTTTCAACATTTTTTTTAATATGTTACCTTGAAGTTATCGGGTTATTACACGTTCCACAAAAATGAGAATGTCATGAAAGCTTGGGAGAGAAAGGTTAACTAGATCTTTTCTACAAGATGTTTATGTTTCCTCTCGACAATATCATTTTGTTCGCTTGTCTGAGGACAAGAGTGCCGAAATTCAATCCTAAATTGTTCAAGAACATGCTCGAAAGATTGAAGCTTTTTCCCTAACCACTTTATGAGGTTTTCATTGTGGATGAGAAACGATTATCAACGAGGATTTTATATTGAAGGAATCCATTAAAAGCATCATCTTTGGTCTTTAAAGGAAATATATGTGCGAATATACTATAATTATCGATTAAACTATTGTAGTAAAAATAGCCAGTAATTGGTGCAGGACCTCATAGACAACAGTAGACTAATTCAATAGGTAGTTACATGAAATTAAGATAAAGTAAACTGTATAGCATGAGACTTACCATATTTGTAGGACTCACACAACTCTCTTTTATATTAAGAAAACGAGACATTACATGACTTCAAAACAACCAAAAATTTTAATGAAACACTTTAATTAACCTAAACACATTTTAATCAAATTAGACAAATTAACATTTAATTCATTGTTATTATTTAAAGATTAAGCAACCAAAAAATTATAACAATATCTACCGTGGCTTCACTTTAAATAAAAATACATTACAATGTTAATTTCACTTTCATCAATCAAGTTAAATCCTCAACTAATCTTTATAAAATCAAACAATGGCATAATCACAAAGCTCATTCAAAAACATGGCATCATCGATATTTTCTCTAAATTAAAATCAAGGTTAAAAAATTGACACATGCAAACTAAGTACTACATATTTCCAAGCATGCTTAATTTTAAACTAACCTTTATACCCAATACAATTAGAGATAAAAATATAAGTTGTCTACAACATATTCCTCTAACAATATATTAATCCATATTTCACATTTGCTTTTCCTAAATACTATAGGCCAACACCATTTCAAAAAAAAAAAACATACATAAACAAATAGTGCAATCTTTTAATGGAACATTGACATTAATATCTTTAACACAAAGTCAAAGGACAACACATTATAGGCAAGCAAAAAATTACATAGAGATGCATGTAAACTTAAAGGGAAAACTAACATAAAATCACTACCATCTAAGCCAACCCAACACTCACAATATGGTCAATACCATCCACTCTACTAAGCATTAATCTTCTTTACAAAACAAGTAAATTTAGACAAGTCAATTTCTTTACCTAGGTTACTTAAGCATACACCAAAAGAACTTTCTAGAGGGTATAACGTATTAATTAGGAAACCTTTCAAAACTATCCTATTGTTCTTCGTGATAACCTTAAACCCTAAACTCATCAATCTCTAGCTCATTAGCATGACCTAGGCTTCTATGCCAACAAGTAGATTTAGACAAGTCAATTTCCTTACCTAGCTAGGTTACTTAAGCATACACCAAAAGAACTTTCTAAAGAGTATAACGTATTATTTAGAAACTCTTTCAATAATATCCTATTGACCTTCATGATAACCATTTCATCATTCTTGATCCCAATAGTGAAATCAAGCCAATCAAGTATACCTAGGGATATTAAATTCCTTCTAACGTTGGGTACATATCTTACCCCATTTAGAAGAATAATACTCCCAACATGAAGTCTAATTGTTCTTTCACCCTCTACCTTACAAATTTGGTCATTACTTAATGGTGACTCTACCTTCTACACTAGTTCAGAAGTCTACAAGCCAATCCCTATCGATGTCACACGTAAAGAACATCCCGAATTTAAGATCTAAGACCTATCATCATGAATGGAGCAAACTATGAGCATATCATTGTACTCCTCACTAATATTTACATCACTTGTCTCATTCTTTTCATTTCTCGCCTCAAATTTATTTATGTTTCGAACACTTACTCTTTGTATGACCTACCTTATAACATTAGGAGCATTTCACATTACTTACTCCCTCTAGACTTGAACCTACCATGATTCTTACCCCTACATTAATTATTTTTGTGATGATCCTTATTCTCGGATCACCCTCTAACATACAAAGACTCATAATTCGTCGTTTTTTTTCTTTCAATTTTTGGTCCTTTACTTTTATGGTGGCAAGAAAAGCATCGCAAGTTAAACTATCCCTATTGGAGTTCATGGTCAATTTAATATCATTATAAGTATCGGGAAGGACATTAACTAATATATTCATAAGGTTTTCATTAAAAAAGACATCTCCTATATTTTCATTTATGAAATTATTTCATGGAATTCATCTAGATTTTCTTTCATGTTTTTATTACTTTCCATTTTAAAACTAAAACATGTAGATTTGAGATAGATCTTACTTGATATTGATAAGCTTTGGAAGGTTACCCCCATCTTGCTCCAAAGTGAGGACGTTGTCTTCTCTTCTTGAACTTGTCGAATGATCGAGTCCAAAAGGTTGAGAATAATCAAGTTGTGTGTCACCTTGTCCATCTCCAAAAGTTGATCATCGATCAAACTTGATGGAACATCCTTATTTTTCAAAATTTCGAGGTCCACTTTTGTTGTTGGAGCATAGCAAGCATCTTAATATTCCATAGCAAGAAATTAACCTTCTCGTCAAAATGATCAACCTCAAATTTAGTAGCCATCTAGAAAAAAGAAGAAGCAATAGCAATGTACTTTTCATGAAAAAATTACTATAATACAAATTTTTAAGTATCCTAGTATGTAAAAAAATCTTTATCAACTTATAAATAAAGATTTTAACAATTAAATAATACTAGATGCAATACCCAAATTTTAATTAAAGAATCTAAGTTTAAAGAATTTTTTAAGAACTAACCAAATTTTTATAACCTAAAAATATCCCGAAAGACTCGAAAGAGGTTGGGACCCGAACGAAGGACAAAGAAGCCAATGCCGACCCTGGGGGTAGGCCAAATGGAGGCATCGACCCCCAGGGGGTCGGCCAAGCCCATTGCCGACCCACCAGGGGGTCGGCCAACACCCTTGTTGACCCCCCGGGGGTTAGCCACGCTAGCGCCGACCCCCCGGGGGTCGGCCAAAGTCATTGCCAACCCCCCGGGGGTCGGCCACATCCTTATCCACCCCTCGGGGGTCGGCCTCGCCATTGCCGATCCCTAAGGGGTCGGCCAAATGGAGGCAATAACCCCTGGTGGTCGGCCAAGTCCATTTTCGATCCTTTAGGGGTGGGCCTCCCCATCACCGACACCCCGGGGGTCGGCTAAATGGAGGTCACAACCCCCGGGGGCCGGCCAAGTCCATTTCAACCCCCCGGAGTTGGCCAAACAAGTTCGACTCCTCTAAGGTCGGCCAAGGAAGGCCAGGACCCTCTCGGAGTTGGCCCTTGCAGCTGGTTGGCTAAGGAAGGTCAGGACCCCTTCGGGGTCGGCCCTTGCAGCCTTACCCTTCTCGGGTCCGGCAACGAGTAGGTCTATCCGAGTGGATGGGCCATGTAGGTCAGGACTCCCCGAAGAGTCGACCGAGTCCAAGTAACGTTTGGAGGCGTTGCACCCTGTGGCTTTGCCTGTTACAACGAGTAGGTCGGCCCCATTGGGTCGACCGTGGAGGTCAGGACTCTCCGAAGAGTCGACCGAGTACATAATTAAATCCGTTACACCTCCAAAAGGTAACGGCCAGAAGTTATACCGATATTCATACCTGACTTAATGGCGGACGTTTCTAACGGCCGACCGCTATATCGCCATAAGTGAGCCGCAGCGGTTACAAGGCCGGCTGCTATAAAAGTCAAGTAATTCCTCTATTTCAAGGGCGATTCCTAAGCGAAGTACCCTTAAGCCATTATTTGTGCTTTAAACTATACTCCTAATTCTGTTTTCTGATTTAGGCATCGGAGGCCATGTGGCTCACACCACACCGGTGTGCCCCAAAGTTTGCTTTTTTGCAGGCCCTTTCGTCCTCAGCTAAATAAATCTAATGTGGATATCCGTTGACCATTTTTCGGCATCAACACAAATTATCTAAACATTCAAGATTCTGAACTAATAATTTTCCAATATATCAGAAACTAGAGCTAGGATCTAATACCAAACTGTTATAAACTTTTCAAGACCTATGCTAAGCATATATGAGTTTAAAGCTTCAAGAAATCATCAACTAAATTCATATTGAACACTAAATTGAAAATTCGGCAGCACGTAACAAAATTTTCCAATAGCTAAACATAAAAGTAAAAAGGAGAAAAACGAACAGGTCGATGTAAGTGGTTCAGACGTAAGTCCTTCTCCACTACACTTAAGTTTTTAGCTTAGGTATGACAATATTATTAGACTTCTTGTATAATAAAATGAAACTAAACAACAAGTTTTCATCAATAGACTACAATCTTTTCTAATGAGAGATCTGACAAGAAAAACCAAGAGAAAAACTCAATACTCAAGGGCAAGGAGAAAGAGAATTTACAACCTTTGTTGAACCTCGTAGAACCTTGAATATTTTGCTTCTTCTTGCCAAAATACTCCTTGATTTATGAAATTTAGCTTCAAGCAACTCCACAAGAAACCCCAAAAAAATAACCTAAAATCAGCTCACCTTGTTTTATACATTGAACCCGACTCGAATAAGAATTGGGGCTTGATCAACCGCATAAATGGTGGCGGTGCTCCAACACACAAAGCGCCTAAGCACAAAAAGGCGGCGGCCTCAAGCCTGAAAATCTCCTTCTTGCCCTTTTCTCCCTCTCTAACACTTGGGTAATTACAAGTATGCTCTTTGCTTCTTCTTTTTTTTTTCTCCAAAAAACCTTGCATCTTTGAACT
This sequence comes from Cyclanthera cordifolia, assembly GCA_037832605.1. NCBI lineage: Eukaryota > Viridiplantae > Streptophyta > Magnoliopsida > Cucurbitales > Cucurbitaceae > Cyclanthera > Cyclanthera cordifolia. The sequence continues at coordinate 4,350,245 of JBBMEG010000020.1, read as the reverse complement.
TCTCTTTTAAACCACTAATATGAAAATTAGCGAATTCACAACAATTCTCTTATAATACCCTAATTAAAGAAAAGAAAGGTCAAGGTTAAACGTTAACCAAGTTTGATCGACGTTATTTTTGTTAGGATCAAAGCGACGTTGTTAGGTGTGATGCATGATCGCTAACTCATACTTAAGCAGTCAGGTTTTTCATTTTTAAAGAAAACGACGTCGTCTCGCTCTTCATTTGTTTTTGATCTATGCTGAAGATTCCATTTTTTAGTGGATTATCATCTGCAGGTTCTAGAAGCTAAAAGCTCGAAAGGTTGGGTGATACATACATCCTACCTCTGCTTGGAGATAAGTAGCTATTTTTCTATGTCGTGTACATTCTTATTTGTCGTATGAATGTTGAAGAAACTAGTGCGACTTTCAAGTTGTGTTGCGTTATTTTAGAGTGAGGTATGAGTTCTTTAAGGTAGTTTATCTTCTCTTTGAGATGTCTTACTCCATTGAGAGTGTGATGTTAGGTGTTAGTCATATTGCACTCTTGTGGGTGCATGATGAGTTACTGTTGGTATCACTCTGTTGAGAGTGTCGTGTAAGTTGCTAGATATGTTTCACTTCTTTGGAGTGCAAGGTGAGTTGATAATTGTGATTAACTTCTTCATGAGTGCAGTGTGACTTGTTAAGGGTGTTTCACTCTTTTGGGACTGCAAAGTGAGTTGCTAAGGGTGTTTCACTCCTTTGAGAGTGCAAGGTGAGTTGTTAAGGGTGTTTCACTCATTTGAGAGTGTGGGGTGAGTTGCTTTGAGAGAGCGAGATGAATCGTTATGTCTCACTCATTTAAGAGGGTAAGGTGAGTTGATAATGAAGTGTCACTCATTTGAAAGTGTGAGGCGGGTTGTTAGTTTTTCTTTAACTGTTTAAACATTAGTCGTACTTGTAATGTTGAATGATGAAGTGTGATAAGTTGTGTAAGCATATGGATGGTCGGTGTTAAGGGCTTATACTTTGTGGGGTTAGGGTGTGTGACTCTAGAGCGGTTATTAATGGTAGTTGGAAGAGTGAGGATTCGAACTTGGTTCTTGGGGTTAAGATTGATTGTTGAATAACTAGGAGGTGTGCTAGTGGGACTAGTACGACGACCACTATAAGATTGATCGTACAAGTAGTTAAAAGATGTATTAGGATGTACATCCATGAATGAGTACCTCTTGGTATAGACGTTCTTTTAACCATAAATGCAGGGTGATAATCAGGATCTAGAGAGACGGCCAAGTGTGAGTGATGTTATACCGGTTTACCCTAGGTGGTAAGAGTTTATGGCGGAATTCCTTAGCGTGTGGCATGTAGTAAGCGAGATCACCCATTCTAGTCGAAAGTTGTGATGCTAGCATGATATCATATGGCGCATGAGTAATGTACTTATGTGCTGAGGTGTTACATGCTCTAGTTAGGGAGCTTAGTGAGTAAATAGTTATATCTTGATTGGAGTATAAATGCGCATGACACATAAGGTGGCATCTTGTAAATGGTTAACAGTCGTGAGATTTTTAGTACAATAGATATGACTGATCCATTATTAGTAGTTACTAGTGTGATCTTATAGCTTCCATTGATGAATGGTAGATATCGCACAGAAAAGCTACTTTGTATGAATATACTCACTTTGGCGATGTTTGTTTACCCTGACAGGTTTCTATGGCGTTTTTGCGATGAGACTTGGTTGTGATCGGAGGCCTATGCGTTGTGGTAGCTGGACCAAGATCAAAGACTTAGGTTCTCAAGTTATTGTTTTTTAACTGTAATTCTTTTGAGGTGTTATATCTCTCAATCAAAAGTTTCATTAAAATGCTTAAATGAATTAAGAGTCAATTCACCTTATTTATACTATTCAAGAATGAGTGCATATGAAGTAGATAAAGATGGATCTACCAAAATAATTCTCAAGTAGTTATAAAATAAGTTTGAACTAATCTTTTAATTAGTTATAATTAGTTAATGATTCGTTCAATTAATCAGGACCTAAAATCACTACAACAAAAATCACATATGATAGCATTTGAAAAATGCTATTGTAGGCCTATTATAGCGTTTTTGAAACGCGGTCGTAGCCGATGTTATTAAAAGTATCGAACTTTTTACAGCATTTTTTTACCGCTATAAAAAATGCTATAAAACATTGATTTTCAATAGCGTTAATTTAGTGCTATAGATTTAATCATAACGTTGAAGAAAATGCTATGATTTCTCATTTGTAATAGTAAAATAATGCTATAAATGATATATCATAGCATTTTTTCCAATGCTTTTGTGGCCAATATTATTGAAGGCTTCTTTATCTTTCATAGCCTTTTTTAATGCTATACAAAGTTATAAAATTACCATATATTATGTTTTTTGGTGCTCATAAATAGAATTTTAATAACATTTTTATATTATAAATCTTTTTTACGTTTGTACTATTTGCTTCAAGTCTTATTCATTTCAAACTATTTCCACAATAGAAAAAAAGTGATGTATTGTGCAAATCAATCACATAAAACTTCATATTTATATAGCAGACAGAATTAAAATGTTGCCCATGAGAAATCATAAGGTTTTCTTATATACAAACTCATATTCCAAATAAAAGTATTTAGAAAGGGGAATGAAAGTAGGCAACTCATCATCCAAATAATTACAATGTAGGCAGAGAGGTGGGAATCTATACGTTCGAACACTAATATGCTTTATAAAATTTTGCAAACCTTTGATCACTTTCCCAGCTTGCCTATATCTCTTCCCTTGAAATTACATCTTTTAATTTCTTCCGCTAACCTTCGATTAAATTATTTTCTTTCTTCAACTCCAAGATCCTTAGAACCTTAGCCACAATGGGACCAAACCTTCGATCAAATTAATATTGTCAAGCATCAACAAGCCAAACAATATTTTCCTTCACATGTGCATTTTCAAAAAGTTGTGTGTTTGTGTGATTTGTACTTTAGGAGAAGCAAATCAACAAAAAAATTTAAAAAAAAAGTGAAAAATAAACCTGCAAGCCAAGATATATGATTCATGGATGGAGATCACTCATGTGCCAACGAGACTATTCAAGATATGATCGTGAAATATCAGCTTACCTTCGTGCCATTGGGGACAAAACTTTGTAAGATTCTCAGCCTTTCATTGATTCTTTCTTTTCTTTTCTAAAGAAAAAGTTGAGAAAGAGATTTAATTTTTATGTTTTTGGTTTCATTGTGTTTGGTTTAGTGATATGGAAAGTAAGATGAGAGTGGTTTAGAGGATTTATTACCTTTGCATAAAGGTTTTAAGGATATATGGCCAAGCTGAAACGTAACTGCTCGTACACTACCATCTGAATTAACAATAAGATCCTCTTCATTGCAGCAAGCCAAAGCAAGCATCGGGATCTTTTGTGCCCTCCTACTCCTCTTTGTCCTTCCGACCTTCGTTACCGAATCACAAACAGTAAGATCGTTAGGATCGTATAAACAAAAAAGATCAAACAAACCGTCCTTAAATGTAAACGAGTTTGGATACCAACAAGAGGTTACAACAAAGCTCGAAATGCCAAAGTAGATGTAAATTGAAGTCATATTTTTATATGTGTGTAAGTCAGCTTGCTCGCACATCGACTATTCTTACTAGACATACAGAAGTAGCAATGAAGACATCGCCTTCGGTTAGAAGGCTCTATAGAGAATGTACAGAGAAAAAAAAAGGATGTTGAAGTGATCAACTGTAACAAACCATTTTAAGGTGAGTTTTAAAAGTAAATTAAAATTTAAGTTTTGTTTAAATAATAATAATAATAATAATAATAAAAAAAAAACAAAAAAACAAAAGAGCCCCCTCCCACCCTCTGCAATCGCAGCCTCCCCCTCTGTGTCTCTCTCTTCCTGGAACCCCCCCCCCCCCCTCACGCCCTCCCTCTCAATCTCACCCCCAGCCCCGACCACCACCGACGACCCACCCTCACCGCACTTCGCCGCCACCATCGACTACGAGCCACCCCCATCCAGCGAGCTCTCTCTCTCTCTTTGCTCTTCGCGACCCACGCCGCCACCCACCTCACGCTACTCGCCCACGCCTCATCGCAACCCAACGGCCGCGACCCGCAATGGCCGCGACTCGAAACGGCCGCGACCCAAACCCGATCTATATCTACCTCAGCCGGCTCGATCCCGATCTCTCTCTCGGCAGTCTTCGGACTCGGCTTGTAGCTGCGAGTAAGCTCATTTTCTTTATCCTGTGGTTCGGTCTTTTTAGATTGATAGGATTAGTGACGGTTCGTAGTCGGGTTGAGTTTGTATTGGTTCGGGTTAGTCATTGAGGTTTCCATTTGGGCTAAATGCTATTAGTTGGGTGTCGTTTCAGCTTGGTTTAAGGTTTTCGAGGTTCGCTTAGCGTTTACGGTTGTTCGTTTGATTTTGTCTTTGTTTTATAAGCTTTGGATATGCCTTGCTTAGTATAACCGAGTCGCGAAGGCGTTGACGCTATTTAATGGCCTTGGTTTCTTGTAGGAAAAGAGGCTTAAGCTCGTTAAGGCATTTTTTTGTACTCACTCAAGCTGTTGTCGTGCCTTTTATTGTTTTGTAAGGGATCTTAACGGTGTATGAGTAATTGTATTCTTGCTTGAATGTTTGTTTATACATTGTTTGCTGCTCGTTAATTACTTATTGAATTT
>JBBMEG010000020.1:4299064-4337819 GCA_037832605.1 Cyclanthera cordifolia | reverse complement strand
ATCCTAACAAACCCATAAGAATAGGACTTCCTAAACAATAGAACTTTATTTAACCGACTAGACTAAGACTCCTAACAGTTGATTGACTACATAAACAAAGGACTTCAAAAATTTTGTAAGAATTTTTGTTAGGTAATCATATGCTGACATGTGGTTAGGCTGAAAAGAAAAAACTGAAATAGGGATCTGGTCTGCCAACCAAACCACTTTTCAAATATTGGTTAGCTAGACTCTCTTCTCAAACAACGCATTTGGGTGTAAAATTGGTAGAGGCACTGCACTTGTTTTTGTTCATGAATTTCGGATCATAACTCTCTATCCATGTTTTTTTTTTGTTTTTTTTTGATTATTGACCAAACAATATATTAAAAATATTGCCAACAAGAGCAAGCATATGCGTTCCCATGGCTTAAAAAAAGAATAATCTACCTATCATATTTTATAAATTTTTGGATAAATTTTTTTGTGGGACAATAACTGTCGATATTGAAAAATGTACCTCCGGGAGCAAAAAAATGAAAATTAATTAGATACACCAATGTGATGTACAGAGCCACAGGGCCTTCGATGCCTAAGTCGTAAATATATTTGAAGAGTGTTTAGACAGAGTTTGATGAAAACCTTATGACTCTTTAATTATAAAGTTGGCCAAGTTGTAACCATCGGTGACCACTTAATGGTCAGCCGCCATTTATAACATCAAACATTAAGTCTGGAATAAGTACCTTTAGTTAATTTTTCTTAAAAAAATTATAATCTTCAAATTTAACAGACTTATTCTAACCTTTTGGGAAAATCTAATAACTAAAATTTGTACACTTGAAAATTAAGAGATCAAAACGGAACGAACTTAAAAGTAGAGGGACTAAAATGATATTTTGTAAGAACAAAAAAAAAACCAATTATCAAATGTGACAATAAGCCTATGAATGGAGTGGTGTAAAGATTTAAATATGTAATGTTTTGATCAAGTATGTATTTTGTACTAATCTATCTGTGTGTTTGAATACTGTAGGCTTTGAGTGACGAATCTGAGCAGAAGACAAAGTTTAAAGGCTTTGTGATGGCTGCCACGAGGTTACTTCTTTATTCTCCTCTTCATATTCAAACATTTTAATCTCCGCCACAATCAAACTCATAATCCAAAAATGTAGGAAGCAGAGGTTTGAGAAAGTGGGTAAGGAGCTGAAAGTGACAAGGGTATTATCGACATTAGTGGATGAAATTAAAGCAATCAACGGCGGCCGCGCCGCAGGTTCTGAATGCACCGACGTAATGGCGCCGGTGGCCCTCAGCCAGAGGAGCCCGGTTCTTCTTCTCATGGGCGGCGGAATGGGAGCCGGCAAAAGCACCGTCCTCAAATCCATTCTCAAAGAGTAGTAAAAATTAATATCATTTTCATTTTTGTAATTAATATTATATTTTATTCCTTTAAATAGGTTAATTGAGATTAGTTTGAGGTGAGATGGAAGGTTAATCATTATGCATTTGGATAATGTTTTATAGGCCATTTTGGTCGGAAGCTGAAGCAAAAGCTGTGGTGGTGGAGGCCGATGCTTTCAAAGAAACTGACGTCGTTTATAAAGCAATACACTCCATGGGTTGCCCTGACGACATGCTTCAAACCTCAGAGCTGGTATCAACCTCTTTACTTTCTTTTTTTCCCTTTTTTTTTATTGTATTTTTAAATTAACATATATGCTATTTGAAATATATATTATATATGTATATTAGGTGCATCAGTCATCAACAGACGCAGCATCGTCGTTGTTGGTGACAGCGCTAAACGAAGGCAGAGATGTGATAATGGATGGAACTCTTTCATGGGAGCCGTACGTGGAACAGACGATTCAAATGGCTCGAAACGTTCACAAACATCGGTACCGAATGGGGGTCGGGTACAAGGTTGCAGAAGATGGCACTGTCATTGAAAATTACTGGGAACAGGTTAGTCCAGATCAAGAACAGCAATATGATTTTGATGGGATTGTGCAGAAAGATCGAAAGCCTTACAGAATTGAATTGCTTGGAGTTGTTTCTGATGCTCATTTGGCTGTTATTAGAGGCATAAGGTACCAACTTATACATAACAATTTTCATAATATTTTGGATCTAAAATATCAACTTTATAATTTGACAGAAAGTTAAAAAGTTCTTATTGTTGGAGATTCACATCTTCTCCCTGGTTACAAATATGTCAACATCTTTATTTGATAGGTGTGTTATCCGTTCATCACTAATTGATTTTGAGATGAAGTATTATCCTATCCAATTTGATTAATAAATTTCAATGGATATTTGGTCCACAAATTTAGATTTAACTCAAGTCATTAAATTTTAAGCAAATAATTCAATCTATAATTCACCCGGTTGAAAATTCTCACATTGTTTACACAATGGAATGGTGAAGAGGAAAGAGAAGTGCATAATCACATGCGAGAGTGAAGTGGCTATCTATATAGAGATGTCCATGGGTTAGGATTAGAAAATAGTTCTCGTCCCCACAAAATTTGTCTATTTTTCCCACAGTAAATGGGACTGGAAATTGGCGGGGATTGAATTTTTGCATGAATTTTTCTAATAATATTTTCAAATGGTTGATTTTCATAGAAAATATACATAATTTCTAATTATATAGTTAATTATTATAAAAAAATATGAAATAAATATTTGTACAAACAAAAAATTATATATAAAGATTAAATTTGTAAATAGAGATAAAATAAGTTAGAAAAATACATTTTCCGTAGTTGTTGTTAGGGAGAACTTTTCATCTATGTTCACTTTTCCATTTTTCGACTAGCCAAACATTGAAAAAATGGACATCTCTATATGTATGTGTATATGGGGTGGTTTTTCTAATTGATACGAGTTATTTGAGAAAGTTGAGTTGTCTTCGTTTATTTTTAAATCATTTTTTTTCAATTAACTACTTAAAAATTGGTTGCATATTTAATTTCGAGATTTTATTAAATTATAGGGACTAAAATTGAGAAGAGAATTGTAGTTATTTCACGGTAATTAAATACAAATTTAGAATTATGAATATGACATATAGTTCATTGGGATGAGTAAACAGGAGAGCAGTAATGGTGGGAAGAGCTGTAAGGGTGAAGTCACAGTTGAATTCCCACAAAAGATTTGCAAAGGCCTTTTCCAAATACTGCAAACTTGTGGACAATGCCAGGCTCTATTCCACCAATGTCATGGGCACCCCACCTAAGGTAAAAACAAAATCTTCTCCTATATCAAATTTCTTCTTATTAACATAAATAAAATTTATTTTATTTTATAGAGAAATTATATTAGATATGGACTTTTTCGTAATTTAATCACAAATGTAGGTAAATTCTAAAATATTTGCATCCTTAATCATTAATACGTTTTAATACAATATTATAATACTCATTTGTATCACTATATTTTATTATAAATATTTGTTAAACATCAATATTGTAAGAAAGTATGCGACAATGCTCATTCATACAATTTGACTACATTTGTTGTTTTTTCTTTAAGTGACCGTGTTTGTAATTATTTTTTAGATTTGACTAGTCTTGTAAAGGATTGTACATGATCAGAGTTGGATTGAGTTAAGAGAATTTATAGGACCAACTCAAAGTTTCGGGTTGATCATTTCTCCAACCCGTCCAACTCTATGCATTAGAGCAATCCAACCCAACCTTATATTTTCGAGATGGGTTGGGTTAGGTTCTCCAATTGTGTTCATCTCTCATTTCTTTTATATAACAATTATCTCCGTACATAGTAAATATATAAACATATGAATACAAGATGAATGATACTATAGTACTTAAACCTAAACTACATATTTTATTCGTGCATGTTATTTATCAATATGTTATGAATCAATCTTTTTAATTATTTTATCTTCCCACACACATAAGTGTATATGTATATATTATTCTTTAGTTCGGGTTGGATTAGATTGAATGAGCCTAAATTTGGTCAACCCTAGAATCAACCAAACACAACGAAAATTAGAAAATCATAGCCAAACACAATCCAAATAGAATTATAACACAACCGAATTGGGTAGTCCGGGTTGGTCTGGTTGTCGAACACCCCTAGTTGTAAATTTCCTTTTTTTTATATGCGTAAGTATGAGTGTGTGGATCAGCTTGAAGCTCGACTATTTTTATTGGATATACTCTCGATCTTATCATACAATATTTAAATGTGTAAGGAAAAACCATAATATTTTGAATTTATATTTGATTTTTTGGGTTGTAATTGGTGCAGTTAATTGGGTGGAAGAATGGAGACAGTGAATTACTGGTAGATCCAGAAGAAATCAAATGTGTTTCAGTGATTAGTGGGTTGAAGGAGAATGCAGTCTGTGTGTATGATGTTTACGAAGATGCAAGCGTTTTAAGCGATCCAAATTGTGTATGGAAACAAAGTGTTATGTCATCTTCAAGGGCTGCTATTCAGATGGATTTGAAGGCCTCCATACAAGCCATTGAATCAAAGTAGCTACCTTCTTTTTATATTTATTCCTTCTTGTTTTAGTGTTTTCAGATTTGACTTTTTTGAGTTAATTACGTGTTGTGGATCCTACTGTTGATATCTTAGCAACACTTTGCTTCTTATGTTTAGAATTTTGAGTTTTTGTTTTAGGTCAAAGAATCTTCTCCACATGATTATTGCCTTGTTGGTTAACGATGAGTGGAACTCTTCATATTTAATTGGTTGTTCATTGAATATATATGTTGTTTTTGCAACTCGACAGATTAAGACATTGGAGCAAGCTTCAAGTTTTCAGCATTGAGAGACAAACCAATTAATTTACATTTGAATAGCATTTTGTATAATATATTGACTTTCCACTTTACCCATTTAACCTAAGTTAATTGATTTCAATATTGCCTTGCCTCTAATATTTTTAAAACTATACTCACTCTTAAATATCTTCATATTTGTTGCATCTTCTCTTTTTAACTAAATATATGGAATCTAATCAAATTTCATCAACTAAAATAAGTATTTGGAAACCTTTTTTTTTTTAGCTTTTAAACTTTTGTTTTATTTTTTAAAACACAAGCAATAGGTAGAATCAAAGTCATGAAAATTATGCATTGAAATAGTTGTTATAGTCTTAAATTCAAAAAAAAAAAAAAAAAAAAAAAAAGCGAAAATGTTATCAAAACTGGATTGAAGCTTTTGAAAATATGATTTTGATCTTAAAATGTCACAAGGTGTATAATGATATGTAAAGACCCAGGTTTTCAAAAGAATAAAACCAAAAATCTTACTTAACTCCAAATGCATGAAAATCAGTTCAAAACCAACTTAACTGATAAACCAACATGCATTAAATGAAAACAGCTTTTCTGTGGGATCTCAAATCATTTAAGTAAACAATAAATTACATTTATACAAAAATTGTGGAATTCAAAACATGCTAGGACTTTTCCTAGACTCTAGTGCTACGTCCCCATAGTCGCAACCTAGTCAACGTACCGGGAGAAAATCCACAATGGAAAGGATGAGTCGTGAAACTCAGTAAGGAGCCCCAACTCGGGGTTCAACATGTATACAGTCAAAAGAGCATATCACATAATACAATACAAGCCAGAAATAATAATAAGTAATCGATGTCAAAACCAGAGAAGCCTATCAACTTAAACTGTAAATCCAAAAATACTCTTCACAAAGTCCTTCGACTCTGGGAAATCTTGGTAACCGCTGCTAGTGTGAGAGCATCTCAGCGAGCCGAAACAATCTGGTTGCCGCCAGCCCTCAAGCACTCGAGCGAAGAGGTAGTATACACACTCTCTACGGTGGGATATCACTCACACCCTCACTCCTAAACACGACTCATGGGAAAAGTCAAGCGAACTCTGGGTAGGTATGGCTAACCGGGTGGCCGTCCGATCGCTGACACTACCACGATGAGGAATATCGTCCCCTCGCCCGACACTCGACAAATCCCCTATCCGAGTCTAACAGCTAAGACACGTCTGACCTAACCGTAGCTCGGGCTCTCAAAGAAATATCGTCCCCTTTGGAACATCTCAAAAACTCAGTTCCTTTGTAACATCTCAAAAACTCGGGTTCACTTTGGAAGATTAAATAACCAGTCCTCATTGGGACATACATAACACCATGAATCAATATGGCTAGATCTCGTTGGAATATCCCGACTCAACACAGACACATATATATATCACAATACATAAAGTAAAAGCAATATTAGCTAGGCTAGTTCACCGTAAAACTTCACTACCTAACAAGCATCAACCATAACTGAAAATAACGTACAAGTACACTTAAATCACATTCACGTAATATATATCTTAGAACACCATAATCATCAAGATATCAACAAGCTCAATCACATGCATACATGTTATTATACCACAGACCACGAGAAAGGGTAAGGGTTCCTTACCTGGTCGAAATTCTCTAATGAGCTCCTAAGCTCCAAAACTCATGAAGATTGGCACTTAAAAATATTGCTAACGAATAAACGGGTTAGAATTAACACTTACGACCATTAAAAACACACAAAATCATTCAAGAGACCACACTTTCAAAAACGGGTTCTCGGGTCTCGAGATTCGGTCAAAGCTGATCAAACTTATAGTCCACTGGTCTTTTTTTCAATAACCCAGGACCTAAATGCAATTAATAAGTTAAAAACATTAATTGGTTAATTGAAGTAAACCCTACGTGGTCTCACCAACTAAAGAGTTTAATACTTAAATAGTAAATGTATTTATTGTGATAGACCCTTTTGCCAAAATGTATAGACTTAAAAACCAGTGAAGAATTCTTATAACACTCTAATCTCAACAATAGCCCAAAAATATAATTCATCAATAAAATCTCAACCAATCACAACCTAGATCTAAAATCATGTGCCAAAAATCAATAAATCATCAGTTTAGCCTACAAAAATTACCTAGAGAGAACCTCCCAACTTTCTCATAACCAATGAATGTGGCGGTGTGGTTCAACTTTGCACTGCCCAAATCGCGACTGCGTTGGCCAGATTTGATTAGCGCAACCGAAGATGAGCATCAAATTTTCTCCAGCACATCATTGTGTGCGTGAACGGAGAGGAAGAATAATGGAGAGAAAACGTGGAAGCGACAAATTGATCGAGAAGGGAGAAAATACTTAATTTTTCTTTAATAAAAATTAGGTCAAATCAATTAAATGATTTGATAGCTAGCAGAGCCATTTTTAACAACTACATAATTTATTTAATATAGAAATTTTGATTTAAAGCTTGAAAACTTCGATTATTACCATACTACTCCGTTATAAAAACTTTCGTTCTCGAAAGTTGTCTAGGGTTAAACAACCACGGAACATGACACCCAACCACTAAAATAAGGACCACAACAGAAACGCCACACACCAGAATGAAATCAACTTCTAAGCATCCATCACACCTGATCCTAAACGATCTAAGCCTTCCAAGAATCAAAACTCTTGCCATTTATTTTTCCTTATAATGTCAAACAGAGACATTTCCAACATGTCCCATAAAATCACTAGACTCACCTCTTTAATCCTTAAGTCACATCGCATAACTGAACTAATCTCGAACTACTACTCAACTGCAAACAATCTCGGAAACACGGTAGCAACAAAAACAACAATTTTGAACGAACATCACCTAACCATCAACTTACTAGAACCAATCAACTGCTTGGACTAACAATCAACTTACTAGCCAATTCATCAAGAATAACGTACTTCAACAGCTCAAAAAAAAAAAATTTTACTCCTAGGGAATAAACAACACTACCCTGCAATAACTTATCCAACCTGTGTGGTCAACCAACAACCACTCCCATAGCATCCACAAGTCAACAAAACTAACAACTTGCCAATAGGTAACCAAACCTCTACTGAGCAAAACTAACTTTCAAAATCTTGGTAACATGTCATGTTAAATCAAAGGACAATGTCTAACAACACAAACCACTAAAAGGCTCGAATGCTCCACCAATTCATCTCAAAGGCAACAACAAACGTTGAGTCTCTAAACTCAAACCCAAACTCTAACAAGTGGCTTACTATAACAACAATGCAACTATTCATCTTAACGAATGAAAACAGCTACCACAAGCTCTTCATTTCTTACCAGGAGAGCACAACTAAAACATCTCATGCTATGACACCTTGGTCCACAAGCTACAACCTTAAAAGGTCAAGAAACTCAACATAAACTTTCTTTTTAGTAATAGCAAAGCAACAATAAGGCTACACTTAATTTCTCAAGTTACCATCACGAGTTCAATAACTCATCTCTGAACCACAACCCTCAAACGATAGCTTCAACTACCACGATCCTTAGGTAAACACAACCTCCCAGGGTAACTACCAACTCGTTCCCACAACTCTAGGAACACTTAGGCACCACTGGCTCAAAACGACGAAACAACAGGCTAAGCTGGTCAGGTCTAACTCAACCTAGCACGAACTCAACATTAAGAATATACTAATCAATAAACTGGCGTCTAGAAGCTCGCAATCGAGATCTCAGTACATAGACCGTCCGACATACTAGTCGGGAAGTCTTACTCAACCTGGTTTACTACTTGACCATCCATCTTAGGCTGTGTTAAGCCAATAGTGTTCCACTTAAGTCCTCACTTTAAGGATGACATGTCATCAAACACTATCTCAAAAGTTCATAAATTAACTATTTAGTCTCGCTTGCAGAACTTCTAGTTTGACTAAACTTATCTAAATCTCGAGCTAGTTCCAAGGTTGTTACTTTTGAAACTTAGAACTGCCAAGTCATTTTTAACAAGTTATCACAACAATATTCAACAAACCATATCAGACATGTTCAGTATATCACATCAACATTTTTCAACACAAATTCATGCTCAGGAATATCATTTTAGCATCTATAGGAATAGACTCATGCTCAGAACATCATATAAACGACTATCAGTCAACATCAATCATGATCAGGATATTACATCAAGTAATCACAAAAGGCTTAATTGTATTACATGCTCAACTGTATACTTAGAATCTAACAAGTTACCTGATGATGACCAGCTTGTTGATGACTATGGGGATTAACGACTTACATCGTAAGTCAGTCTACAGAATCTATGACTCTCAGCTCTATACCAAATGTAAAGACCCAGGTTTTCAAAGGATAAAACTAAAGATCTTACTTAACTCTAAATGCATGAAAATCAGTTACAAAACCAACTTAACGGATAAACCAACGTGCATTAAATGAAAACGGTTTTTCAGTGGGATCCCAAAACATTTAAGACTCTAGTGCAACGTCCCCCATAGTTAAACATCAGCCTGGTCAACATCTTGGTCCATGTACCTGGAGAAAATCCCCAATGGAAAGGATTAGTCGTGAAACTCAGTAAGGAGCCCCAACTCGAGGTTCAACAGGTATACAGTTAAAAGAGCATATCACATAATACAGTACAAGCCAGAAATAATAATAAGTAATCGATGTCAAAACCAGAGAAGTCTATCTACTTAAACGGTAAATCCAAAAATACTCTTCACAAAGTCCTTCGACTCTGGGAAATCTTGGTAGTCGCTGCTAGTGTGAAAGCATCTCGGCGAATCGAAGCAATCTGGTTGCCGCCAGACCTCAAGCACTCGCGCGAAGAGGTAGTATACGCACCCTCCGCAGTGGGATATCACCCACACCCTCACTCATAAACACGACTTCTAGAAAAAGTCAAGCAAACTCTGGGTAGGTATGGCTAACCGGGTGGCTGCCCGATCCCTGACACTACTGCGATAAGGAATATCGTCCCCTCGCCCCGCACTTGATAAATCTCCTATATGAGTCTAACAGCTAAGACACGTCTGACCTAACCTTAGCTCGGGCTCTCAAAGAAATATCGTCCCATTTGGAACATCTTAAAAACTCGGGTTCCCTTTGGAACATTAAAATAACTGGTCCTCATTGGGACATATATAACTCAATGAATCAATATGGTTGGATCTCTTTAGAACATTCTAAAACTACACGACCGAATAAGCATCAATAATAACTCAAAATAACGTACAAGTACACTCAAATCATATTCACGTAATAGATATCTTAGAACACCACAATCATCAAGATAACAACAAGCTCAATCAACATGCATACATGTTATTACACCACAGACCACGAGAAAGGGTAAGGGTTCCTTACCTGGTCGAAATTCTCTAATGAGCTTCTTAGCTAAAAAACTCACGAAGATTGACACATAAAAATAGCCTTAACGAATAAACGGGTTAGAATTAACACTTACGATCATTAAAAACAGACTCAGGACGACGAAATCATTCAAGAGATCACACTTCCAAAAACGGGTTCTCGTGACTCGGTCAAAGCTGATTAAACTTAGCCAAGGGGCTTTCTTTTCAATAACCCATGACTTAAATGCAATTAATAAGTTAAAAACATTAGTTGGTTAATTTAAATTCTGTACTCACCGGCTAAATAGTTTAATACATGAAGGCTTCCACGTTTAACAAGTTTGATCATGGCAAACAAAATGTCAAAATGGTCTTCACAATAAATACATTTACGATTTATTTTACGGAACAGTTCCACATTCAATAAAAGGATTTCATTTTAATAAATAATCCAAGTTTAGTCAAACCAGTGAAGAACTCTTCTAATCTGAACAATATTAGCCCAAAAATATAATTTGAAATCTCATCTAATCACCCCTAAATCTAAAATCTGCCAAAAATCAATAAATCATCAGTTTACCTAGAGAATTCTCACAGCTTGCTCATGACCAATGAACGTGGCTGCGTGGGTTCGACTTTGCATTGCCTAAATCGCGACTGGGCTGCCAGTATTTGATTGAACGAGATTTATTCAATTTAATCTATAAATACTTCTATTTAATTAATTTTATAATCCTTAATAAATCTCTTGAATAATAACTAGTGCCATTTTTAACCACTATTTAATTTATTTAATATAGAAATTTTGATTTAAAGCTTGAAAACTTAGGGTTGTTACATGATATGAATTCAACCACCAACCTATTAAATTCACATAAAAAAGCAATTACATGAAGAAATGAAAAGAAGATCCTAGAGAATTAGTAAATAACCTGCAAATTTTTTAAGCAAAGATAATTTCAGATTTCATATATATTTTGAGACTTTTAAATTTCACTCATTGTCAAAAAGGTTCATAATTGCAAGTGGCATCATAAAAGTGTTTGTCAAGTAAGTGTATTTAAGCATATCTACCTTTTAACCTTTAAGCCATTGATGCCCAATTGACTTTGGCTTTGTAAGTATTATTTTCAAAAAAGCCTATAATACCTCTTTTGGACAAAATATTGAAGATCAAACTTTATGTTTTCTAGATCTCATTTGGTGTTGTCTCTTTTTTTTCATTAAATTAGTCTTGATTAAACTAATTTTGAAGTAAGCTGTTTTAGGATCTAAGGGTGGCCATCATGAGTTTTAAGCGCGATCTAAGACTCTATTCACCATTCTAGCTTAACTTCTCGTTGAAATTAATTGTTGAGTTTTTCATATTCGTAAGTTTTTGCAAGTATATCCTAGAACTCTAGGTTTGTAAAATTAAAGCAAGTTGGAGCTTATCACACAATAAAACAACACAGTAAACATTAAAAAAGTTTAAAATTAATTTATATTCAGTAAATTGTGGTTAATTTTCTTTATAGAATATTGTAACATTTTTTTTCTTTGGTAGTATTAAAAGTATTAATATTATCTTCAGATTTATCATAGAATTAATTTTAATCTTGTTTTTCACGAGTGAGTAGGCTAAAGTTTACCAACTAAAATAAAAACAAAATTTTAGTACATGGTTCACAATGATATTCTAACCAAAAAGAAAAAAAAAAAAATCAAATACAATTTCAAACCAAACTGAAAAAACTTTTAAAAGACGGCTGAATATGAAATTTAAGTTACTTTTATTATTGTATTAAAAATTGCAAGTAAATTCACCCTCTTCAATTTAGATAGTGAATGGTATATCAACCTTGGATAACCGTTCTAACAATAATATATTATTGCTTTCTCAGGTATTTGCACAGTTGGTTGAAGACTTGGTTATAGGGATGTGTTTTTTCAAAATTTTAAGTTGTAATGATTACTCTAATATAATGTAAAATATCTATCAAAAAAAAAAAAACTTGCACTTTTATGATCAATCATGTTCTTATATTATGGATATTTTTTTTTTTTTTTTTATATTTTATGGGTTATGTGTTAAGTCTTTTTCCATAGGGTTATTTTTATTATTTTATTATTTTAAGGGTTATGAATAATTTTATTTTATAAAACAATATCCTAGAAATAATTTTCTTTTATTGAAAAATAAAATTTAGAAATAATAATGAAAAGTTGTTTGCTTATTTTAAAAAACAAAACAAAAAACAGATAATACACATGCGTTTTGGTTTTTAGTTTTATAAAACAGAAAATTAACAATAAGCTATCGAACATATATGTATTTTGTTTTTTAAAACAAAAATGGGCTTTATTTTGTTCGAATTTTTTTAAGAAAAATGGTACAAAATAGTGTTTATAACAATTAACTCTTAAATTTTTAATCACCTCCTTAAAATTTGATAAGTGTTTAAATTAATCTCTTGTACTAAATTGGAAGAATTTTTACACGTGGGATGATAATAAATTTGTTGTACATAATTTTTCTTTTTTATTAATAAAAATTTTGAAATATGTTACTCAAATGTCACCTAAAAATCTATCGATAATCATAATTTAAGATTAAAAAAAAGAAGAAAAATTATAATCGGGAGGATTTTCATATGAAACCACATAACTAAACAGGTATGGTTTCATTTGAAAAATTATTTGTATGAATTCATCTCCGTGGTAAGGAAACGTAGAAGAATAGAGGCACGAAATTCTATGCTTGTGAAATAAATAAATCTATGAATCAATGATTTTGTGGCATACATATGAGATGCTCGAACTACTAATCAAATTTATGTTAATGAATCATTAGTGTCAACATCATATGCTCTTCTTGACAAGTTTAAAGAGTTAATTGTTATAAATTTATAACTTAGAGTGGTTTGTACATTTTTTTTTTTTTTTTTTTTTTTACAAAACAAAAAATAGATAATAAACATGTGTTTTGGTTTTTAGTGTCTGTAATCTTGGGCCATAAATGGGCTTCATGTAGGCCCAGGTTTGAAGCCCTAAAAAACCCTAGGGTTTCAGCCATATATAAATACATATACACTGACAAACTAAGCCTCGAAATTTCTCAGAGACTGAAGCACCCTCGCGCCTCTCCCATCCCTGAGATCTGAAAACCTAAACGATATGGTACGTCTTCAACGTTTCTTCTCTCTGATTTTTGGTTTCTCTGTTCCATTTTCTCTCTAACGGCGGTGCTCGGTTTTGTTCAGGCGGATGTGGAAGCCGATGTTGCAGTGGCCGGTCAGCCCAAGAAGAGAACGTTCAAGAAGTTCAGCTTCCGCGGCGTCGATTTAGATGCTTTGCTGGACATGTCCACCGATGAGCTCGTCAAGCTTTTCACGGCCCGTGCTCGCAGAAGGTTTCTATTGCTTTACTGTGCTGATTTTATTTAATTTTAATTGCTTTGTTAATCCCATTTAGTTCTTTTCTATGATTTTAATGTAGGTTTCGAAGGGGTTTGACTAGGAAGCCAATGGCCCTTATCAAGAAGCTCCGAAAAGCGGTAACTATCATTTTTATTCCTTTCTTTGCTTGATTAATTCAATCCTGAATGGTAATCCACTTTTAGTTTTGAGTGGTTTTGTATAAAGTTGGTATGGATGTTGATTCATTCATTACTGTGTTTTTGTGAATTCAGATCTTATTCGACATGTTTATTTAGGAAAATATCGTAATCCTGCTAATCATTGTATAATTGTAATTTTTAAAGCAAGATTAGATTGGGGATTCGATCCTATTGTTTTCTGTTATTAACTTATGAAGCCAATCCTCACTTATTGCATAAACAACTTATTTTTTGTTGGTTTTTATTTGTTAGCTTTGTATTTTTTCATATAATCATAATGCTCAGATGGTTATTAAAACAACAATAAGTAACAGTTAGGAATAGTATTGTTATTCCACATTGGAAAAGTTGAGTCTTCCCAATATTTATTAACTAAGGTGCGGTGGGCTATTCCTCTCATTGCCAATTGATTTTCAGATCGATCTCCACACTTTCTATTTCCTGTAGTTTTGCCCTCAATCTTCTTGTGAAGAATTATTCTCTTATTCATCTTATGATATAAACTTCACGTGTTATTAACATGAAGTTATGGGTTATTAGATTTGGTCAAGGTTAATATGATCGGCAGTTTTGAATTACTTTAAACACGTACATTCGCCTCAACTTGTGACTTTTATTACTAACTTGGCTCAACTGTTAGCATGTCTCATCTTCCTTGGTTACTTGCAATTGGTTTTGTTTCTACACATTCATAAACGCCAACTATTATTTCCACAGACAGCTGTTATTCTGGTTTTTTTTTTTTGCAAATGTTGTCACTAACATTGCTTAACTGCTAGCATGTCTCAACTTACTTGGCTACTAGCAATTCTTTTTTTATTATATTTCTTGTATTTTTACATGATAATTTGTCTAGTTGTAGATTTCTATGTGAATGTACCACAAGTCTTTATAAGTATTCTGCTGTCATTGTTTTGCATCTGTTTTATTTTTGTATTGATTTTTACATATCATAAGTTCATTTCTCACTGGTCTTGAAAGTTGTTGCTGCTTGAATGTTTATTTGAACTTGATCATCATACTTCTGTCTTGGTAGCTTATAATCATCCTCGAATTGATTTGCAAGTGAATGTGTTATGAATCTTCATAATACATTGTTTTATACTTTTGTATCAATATTTTACTTCATTTTAACCTTGCTTGTGATAATTTTTCATACATTGTTGAAATAATTGTGAACCTTGTTTTCTTTGCTTGGACCCCTCTCCTTTTGACGACCAAGCATTAGTGTTCTGTTATGTAGCTCATCTCATTCATTTTTTTTCATATTGATTAGAAAAGAGAAGCACCACCTGGTGAGAAGCCAGAGCCTGTCCGAACCCACCTTCGGAACATGATCATTGTGCCAGAGATGATCGGAAGCATCATTGGTGTTTACAATGGGAAAACCTTCAACCAGGTTGAGATCAAGCCAGAGATGATTGGCCATTATCTAGCAGAGTTCTCTATTTCATACAAGCCAGTCAAGCACGGTAGACCCGGTATTGGTGCCACCCACTCTTCAAGGTTCATTCCTCTCAAGTGAAATCAGAGTCATTTTCTTGTTTGCCTGCGCCTAGTTTTGTTATATCTTTACATTGAACTTTGATGTTGATCAGATTTTGTTCCATGTTTTTGTCCCTTTTTCAATGCTTTGTCTGATTAGTACGCTGGATGCTGAGCGATTTAGTTTTTGGAAGTTGGTCTTTAACTATTACAGTTTTATTCTTGTTTAACTAAAATAGACTTTTTCTTCGTTCACTGCTCTGAGTTTTGCACAGTTTACTGTATTTTCAATTTTTATAATTATTTTCAAGTCATCAATTTCATGTAGAAATTAACAATAATGAAATAATTTCATTTTTCAGTTAAAATTTTAAAGCTTGAAGCAAGATTTGATAATCCAGCTGATCATTTTTCTAACCTTTTTGTTGAACACCCAACATAAGTAGAATGTTTCTATTTAAAACACGCAATAATGTGTAACGGGTCTGTATTAGGCTATTAAGGTTAATTGTCATATATCATAAGTTGTTTGAAATGTATAATTATTTTGAGTAAAACGCAAAAGGAGCGTTGGGATAGGAAAGTGTCGCTGATGTTTATATGTTTCTCTCGCGATGGATTTTTTTCTCTTGGTTTCGATCTTCCTCTTGCAAAACTCGTCAATCAATTTCTATGTTTATTTATTCTCTAAATTTTGAGTTTTATCTCCATAGTCCTCATCAGCATACAACCGAGAGACAAAGAAGGTGAGAAAAAGAAATGAGTAAACATAATTTATTTACATATCTTTTTTTAAATGTTCATGCAATTTCGAGCATTCAACTGTGATAAGCAATGTTTTTTATTTGCTTTTTCTTTAACTAATTGGAAAATAAAATCTGAGATTTTCTTATTCAAGATAAAATTAGGATTATGTCTAAGTTCTTAAAAATGTAGTTATTTTCCCTTTATTTCATGTATTATTTTCATAAATTTTCACATTAATTCAATATTTTATAGTAAATATTTAATACTAAAATACAAGATATGTTAATTGAATAAGAAAAAAATATATAAATTTTATTTGAAGCAATTTTAATTTATTTTACAAAAATTATAATTTCTTTATAATAATCTATACTTAAAACATAGAATATGATAACTCCTCTAACAATAACTTCTACCCAAACACACTTGAGGTTTCTTTGATGTGAAACATGTATTGTGAAACCTTTTGTGATCCTATATTCTAATTTGAACCGTTGATTTTTAAATAAAATTCAATCTTCAATTTTAAAGTAAATAAAACTATAAAATTATATATATATATATATATAGTAAAAAATATTTGTTGATTTTTTTATTAAATACAAAATAATATCTTTTTATTTTTTATTATTTTAAATTATAAATTATTATTAATGTTGAAAACTATTTTTTATAGTAGTATCTCATTTATGTATTTATTCACGATTTTTATTAAAATATAAAATAATATTTACTATTTACTATTTAAATTAATAAATATGGTTATTTAGTTAATTGAAAATAAAAATATGTAATTCCCACTTGAATTTAATTTATATACATATTTTTAAAATACAAAATTGATTATGAAATTTAACCTTATGAAACATATTTATAAAATGCATTATAAAATGATAGTTAATTAAAATTACAAAAAAAAAAAAAAAATTGAAAGCTAATTTTTAAAATACAATATTATATGAATGAAAATAAAGGAAGAAAAATTATTTATAATATAAAATAAAATCCAAATTTAAAAGAAAAAAATTGAAAAAATAAATAAAATTATTTAGAAGGAATAAAGTTTAAAACAAAATTAATGGAAAAAAAATTTGGAAAAAAAGTTAAAAAAATTGAATCACTCCATAATCTCTCTTTGAGTTAAATTATACCAAACTTCAATCACTCCATAATTTCTTGTTCATTTAGATTACAAAATTAATTATCAAATTACCATAAATATGAAATTGATTATGAACTTACATTTTAATTTAATTTTTGAAAACATTTTTTTAAAATACAAAATCAATTAGAAAATTAACATTAATTTTTGATACCCAAAAATGGTCAATGAATATCCACAATAAATTTATTTTAACTGTGGACGATAGGGCCTGCAAAAAAGTCAAAATTAGGACACAACGGTGTGGTGTGAGTCACAGGGCCTCCGATGCCTAAGTCAGTAATAGAATTTAGGAAGATAATTTAGAACTTTAGGAATCACGTAAAAGTACTGAGCTTAGGATCTGTCCCCTTGAAAGGGAGAAATGACTTGACTTTTATAGCAGTTGGTCTCGTAACCGCTGCATCTCACTTATGGCGATATAATGGCCGGCCGTTAGAAACGTCCGTCATTAAGTCGGGTTTGAATACCGGCATAACTCCTGGTCGTTACCTTTCGGAGGTGTAACGATCTTGACTCTGAACTTAGTCGACTCTACGGAGAGTCTTGACCTCCACGACCAACCCAATCGGGCAGACCTACTCGTTGTAACGTGCGATGCCATGGGGTGCAGCGTCTCCATACGTTACTTGGACTCGGTCAACTCTTAGGAGAATCCTGACATCCACGACCAATCCACTCAGATTGACTTACTTGTTGTAACGGGCGACGCCACAGCGTGCATCGCCTCCAAACGTTACTTGGACTCGGTCGACTCTTCGGAGAGTCCTGACCTCCACGGCCAATCCACTCGGATTAACCTACTCGTTGTAACGGGCGACGCCATGAGGTGCATTGCTTCCAAACGTTACTTGGACTGGTCGACTCTTCGGAGAGTCCTGACCTCCACGGCCAATCCACTCGGATTGACCTACTCGTTGTCGGATCGAGAAAGGTGAGGCTGCAAGGGCCGGCCCTTGGGGGGTGAAGGCCTTCCTTGGCCGACTCCTAAGGGAGCCGAACTTGCTTGGCCGACCCCCTGGGGGTCAAGGCCTCAATTCCAACCTCTTATGAATCTTTCAGGATATTTTTAGCTTACAACATTACCCTCACTCTTCATTTCCGAGCTTGCCGGATTTTGAAGAGTAGTTTAGCCACTTGCTTCTTTTTTAGAGTTTTGGGATACTAAAAAGTTATCTTCTTTGTAATTTACGGAAGTATTTCCTTGAACACTACTTAGGCCATATTCTTTTTCAAGAATATCTTTTTCTAAATAATATTCAAACAAATAAAGTTTTAAAGTTATGGGAAATATTTATTCTAAGAATAATTTATCAAAATGACCATATTCTTATTTCTAAGAATATCTTTTCCAAGATAATATTTTTATTCAATGAAAAATCATCCTCTCTTTTTAGGAAAATATTTATCGTTTAGAGATTTTCCATAACCTAACTTTTCCATGAAAACTCCCTTCCAAAACTACACCCTCTTTTTACCCTACTTTGGCCGAGAATTGCCTCTCACTAGGCTAGGATTTTCGATTTTTTTAAAGTGTGGGAGGAGAATTTCTTTGCGTTTTGGATTTTTGGAAAGCATCCGTCATGCCTCACTTTTTCGGTATGTACTTTCCTTTTTCCGACTTCATGCTAACGGTTAGGCATATTTCCGAAAAATTCCACCTTTATTTAGGCAATTGTTCCGATTTTTTGCATGTTACGCATGTATGCACGAATTTTTAGGATCATTTAGACTCTTTTTCCAAAGACTCCCCCATTAGAGTACTTTTCCGAATTTGTAGGCTACTTAGGCACTTTTTATAAAATACTTGCCCGTTTAACTTCCTTTTTGAAATTTTTAGGCTACTTAGACACTTTTTATAAAAGTTTTGCCCCCCCCCCCCAATCATTTGTTGAAAGTGGTAGGTTACTTAGGCACTTTTATAAAAGTCTTGCCTGTTTCACCGCTTTTTGAAACTTTTAGGCTACTTAGAAACTTTTTGTAAAAGTCTCGCCTGTTTAGCCGTTTGTCGAATTTTGTAGGGTACAAGGCTCTCTTTGTTAGAGACTTGACTTTTCCCTAACTTAGTTATTTGGAGACTACTCGTTACTTTCGCTGCCATGGACCCTTCGTCTGACTACGAGACCGAATCCCTTCACCTTCGTGATGCCTCCTTGATTAAAAGGACTCGGCGGAGAGCCCTGGTGGTGGGGTCGGAATCTCAAATGGCTGCGTTCTTTTTAACTCAAGACGACTTAGATCACCTTAGGACCTAGTTCCTTATTCCTGCCGAGATCACACTTCGGCTTCCGCTGGCTTCGGAGACATATTCCCATCCTCCTCCGAGAAAGGTGGCCCTTTACACCACCATGTTCGATAGAGAAGTTCGACTTTCTCTTATACCGTCTCTTGAAGAGTTCTTAGGTATGGTCGGATTGGCTCCGGCGCAGCTTTGGCTCCCAACGCTTGGAATGTCTTCTTCGGCGTTCATAGACTTTGGGAATAACCAGCTTCGAGGGTCCCTTCAGCGCTAGAGACCTTCTCTCTCTTTATCGCTTTTTCCAGCATCCCGATGTCACCGTGGGCTGCTACCTTACCCAAGGAGCAAACTTTCTCCTTTGGTGGCGTGCCCCAATTTTCAAAAGGGGTGGAAAGAGCGCTGGTTCTTCGCTGGAGGACCTTGGGTAGCTCCAGGTGCCGAGGTTCGCTGGCCATTCCCACCGCCTTCGGGACATATGGTATACTTTTTTTCGCCCTGGCTTATCTATCTTTTGGCACCGTACTAACATTTTTATGTTGTTTACAGTGCACATGAAGCTAAACCTCGCTCTCTAGTAATGAAGTTTTACGAGGTCGTAATGACCTACCCCGAGGAGGTCACTCGCAGTGTGGAGTA
Source organism: Cyclanthera cordifolia (assembly GCA_037832605.1). Lineage (NCBI taxonomy): Eukaryota > Viridiplantae > Streptophyta > Magnoliopsida > Cucurbitales > Cucurbitaceae > Cyclanthera > Cyclanthera cordifolia. Next base: position 4,317,794 of record JBBMEG010000020.1, on the reverse strand, counting down.
CCTGACCACAAACTCATTGGCGATTTACAACCTCCTTCATGATTCAGCAATGCCAGCCGACTCTAACTTGGAGTCGCCCGTCCCGCAGGAGGGATCCGTTCCAGGTATGCAGCTTACTTTTTCTTCTAACTTAGCATGTCTTGAATACTGGAAATATAAGTTAACGCCTTTTTACCATGTTCAGTCGCCATGGACTACGAGGCTTCGCTGAGGCACGCCTTTGATGTTGTGACGCGCCAAACGTCTCGCCCACTTGCTAGGCCTCCAACCGATGACGCAGTGGACCTTACTTTGGAGGGCTGCTCCCTTCCACCTGGTGACGATGAAGATCTTCCTTTTCCCGAAGTCCTAGAGGACTTGGATGTTGGGTCGGACCCGAAGTTTCACGGACCCAGCCTTGAATTTGACCATGTCTCTTCTCCGGTTCGGACCAGCTCGTGCAGGCCTCAGACGCTTTTACACAGCTTTCTCCCTGGTTCGACTCGTACTTCTTGTCAGGGCCACATCGTCCTACTTTGGACCTGCATGAGGAGAAGACTTTGGCCTCCAACTTGTGGAGTGAAGTGGGGTCTTCTTCGACACCTTTCCTCTAGGAGACGCCTCCCAAGTTTTGAAAGAAGGGACTCGTCTAATGCACGAGGTACGCCGATCTCACTTTTTACTATATGTTGACTTGAGTACACATGCTAACTTGTTATCTTGGTTTTTTGCAGGGGTTCATGCATTTCGCCTCAGCTTCTCATCACATTTCTGAAGACTTTCGTCAGGCACTCTCTTCTTTGTCTACTAGTATTGACAAACTTAAGTGGGAGCTGGTACAAGCTCAAGAAGCTCAGCAAGTCACCAAGGCTACCTTGATCGACTTTCGTACTTCCATCGAAACGGCTCGAAGTCTAGCTGCTCGCACGCGCCAAGACGACTTGTCCACTATTACCCGCCTTCGACGAGAGTTGGCTTCCGCTGAAGGGAAGCTGAAGAACACTGCCTACCTGGCTAACCTTGTGAAAGACTCTCCTACCTTTGTAATTTTGGAGAACAACGCCGGCGAGGCTGCCATCGGTCTCTTTGTTCCAGCACTGCGGAAAGGGTCGCTGACCCTTCCCTGTCACCCTTTGAATTCCGACTTCCAAGTGATCCGGCCCAAGCCGCTTGCTAAGACTCCCGCATCTTCCAAGGCGTGCCCGAAAGAAGTCAGACTCTTCCAGCTAGAACAACATCTGCCCAAGCCGGACCCAACCGACCAACTTCCAGCAGGCGTGGCTCTAGGGGGCCTTGATGACTTTTATGTTGCTTTCCTTTTTACTTGAGGCATTTTACTTTAGAGTATTTAATTTTTCTTTTAGGATGTAACCTAGGAACTTTTGACTTTAAATGAAATAACAGTTTTTTTTTCTTTATTTTTTCTCTATATCTTGTATACCCCTAATTTAAGTTTATGAAAATGGAATCAATACACTTAAATTAAGATGGATAGAATGAGAAAAAATAGCACTTTTATTCATTAACAACTTGAAATACAATCTAATGAAAGTACTTTTTTTAAGTGCTTAAGCGCTCCAAACATGGAGGATCTCATTGTTGTAGGCGGAATTGGTGTTGCCTTGCCTATTCTGTGCAGCAGCTTGGCGGGGATGGTAGACTCGTCTAGGATCTTTACCAGCACGATCTGCTTTAGTCTCGCAGGTGGCCTTTGATTTTTCCTAAGTATCGGCCTTAGCGCTTTGAGACCTGAGTACTTGCTTGACTTGTACCCCCACATGTGCTGTTCCTGGACAGCCTCACCTGGAACAGGTTCTCTTTTAACAACCTTTTACTTCAGGGACCCTTTACCACGCCCCGTAGGGCTGTGTGGTAGCATTCCCTCGAGGAAAATTGTTCTCCTCTAACTAGCCCTACCCCAATAGGAGTAGGGAACTTTACCACTTGGTGGTAAGTTGACGCGACCGCCCTTAGCCCATGAATCGTGGGTATTCCCAGTATTGCGTTGTAGGCGAAGTCGTCGTTTACCACCAAAAAATTGATAAAGTGCAGGACTATGTTGTCCCTTTCGCCAAAGGTTACAGAAAGCTCGACTGATCCTTCAGGGATCAAGGTGTTCCCGCAAAACCCGACTAGGGGCGTCAAGTTTGTCTTGAGCCTTTCGCTTCCCAGCTTCATGCAGCCTTAAGCTTTTAGTGACAACACATCCGCCAAACTTCCTCCGTCGATGAGGATCCTTCTGACGCGGATGTTGGATATCGTCAGGGACACCACTAAGGTGTCGTTGTGCGGCTGGTGCAGTGCTGCAGCCTCAGCAGAAGTGAAGCCCAGTTGCTTGTCCACTTCTTTCATCATTCAGAGATTTCTCCATTATTTTTGGATCAACATCGAACCGACATATCCAATTGTCTTCTAAATACTCGTCCACTTTATTTCTGCCTTCAATTACTATGCATTCGGGTTGATCAATTAGTCATTCTCCAACTTCATTATTTTCCATCTCATGGACATCCCACAAACTTTTATTGGAGACCAGCTGCACAATTTTCCAATCTTTTCCATGTTTCGGATCGTCTATATAGAAAGTTTGTTTGGCTTGGTTAGCTAGAATGAATGACTCATTTTTAAACCAGTATTCTGATGTATTGATCGTTCTTATCCCAAAATGACTTTGATATCTTCCTTTCTTTTTGTCTGTGTTGAACCAGTCACATCTGAACATCATCACTTTTCTCGCACTCACGAATGAAGCTTCTAAAACTTCAGTAAGTACACCGTAAAAGTTGTTCGAGCCATCAGAACTATCACCTTCACCTTCCATCATTATGCCACTATTTTGTGTAACATGACCAACATCATTCGTTATTGTATTATAACAAACTTTATTTACTATATAAGTTATATACGAGCGGTAAAGTGAATTAGGTCTCATAGTCATTGCGTATAAATCATTACATTTATTGTCATTCTTACGTAATTCAAGAACTTCTTTTCTAAACCACTAAGGGAACTCTTGTTTGTGTTTTTTATATAGTTCATCGGATGTTCAAACAGTTGGTCGAATCAATTGTAGATGTTGGCACAAATAAGTACGTATTTCATCACAATTATTTAGAATATACCAATGCAACATCTTCATCCAATGGATTCAACGTTAGATTTGCTGTCATGCATAATGAAAGGAAATTTTGTCTATAGACCTCATACTCACCAAATATTTCGATATTCGAATTAGTATCTTCATTCCTATACATTCCATTTAGCCTAGTCTCCATCTTGTTAAAATAGGACGAACAGTAGTTTAAAAACTCATTCATCATATATTCTTCAGCTATACAACCTTCTACCTCGCTTTGTTTCTCACATGAGCCTTAAGAGTACGTAAACTTCTTTCAAAAGGGTACATCCAACTGTAGTTAACTGGCCCAACAACCTTACATTCATACGATAAGTAAACAACCAAGTGAACCATTACGTCGAAAAATGCTAGTGGGAAGATTTTTTTCAATTTGCAAAGAATTATTATTATGTCATTTTATGGCGGTTCAACTCACTTACTTACACGTAACGTCTTCGAACGTAAATTTGAGAAGTACTCGCATAACTCAGTAATAGTAATACTTACATCCTTTGGTAAATATTTTCGAACACCAATAGGGAATAGTCGTTGTAACAAAATGTGGCAGTCGTGTGTTTTCAAACCATTCAAACTTCCTTCTTCCAAACTAACACATTGAAAAATGTTTGATTCAAATCCATCAGGAAATTTAACTGATTTTAGGAAGTTTAAAAATTCCAATCTCTCTTGACTTGTTAAAGTGTAAGTGGCGTGCAGCTTCATTAACTTGTCACCTAACCTTTTTAACTGTAAATCTCTTCATATTTTAAGATCTTGCAAGTCCAATTGGACATTAAACGTTTATTTAATCTTTCCTTCAATATTCAATATGGTTCCAATCAAGTTGTCCCACAAAATTTTTTCAATGTGCATTACGTCTAACTTATGTCGTATTACTAATTTTAACCAGTATGGTAGCTTGAAGAATATACTTTTCTTCCTCCAATTGTTATCTGAGCATTGTTTCATTTTCTTAATTTGTTTTGGATGGATGTTTACTTAAAACTGGAAAATTTATGGTACTTAGTTGGTCTAAAATCTCTTCCCCATCCCATGATTCAGGAGGTTTGAAAAGTTCGGACTTCCCATTAAAAAGTTTACTTTTTTGCCAAGAATGATTTATTGGTAGGTAACGTCGATGCCCAGTATAATCAATTTTTCCTCTAATTCGAGCACTCGACGTTTGTTCCTTACAAACAGGGCATGCTTGATAGCCTTTCGTACTCCATCTCGATAATGTTCCTTACAAACAGGGCATGCTTGATAGCCTTTCGTACTCCATCCCGATAAATCTTCGTAAGTTGGGAAATCATTTATAGTCCACAAGATAGCAGCATGAAGTTTGAATTCTTAATCTTTGAAAGCGACGTACGTAGGAACCACATTACTCCATAATTCCTTCAATTCTTCAATTAAAGGTTGTAAGTAAATATCAATCTCTTTCCCAGGAGATTTGGGATCAGGAATGAGCAAAGATATGATGAAATTGGTTTCCTTCATGCATTTCCACGATGGAAGATCTTACGGTACAATTGTGACTGGACAAATGGAATACGAAGTACTCATATTCCCGAAAGGGTTGAATCCGTCGGAAGATAATCCAAGGAGCACATTTCGAGCATCTAAAGCGAAGTCAGGAAATTCTCGATCTAAATGTTTCTATCCTTCAGAATCGGCTGAATGTTCTAATACTTCAGACTCTTCAATACGCTTCTCTTTCTGTCATCTCATATCTGAAGGGTTTTGTTTCGATGCAAACATTCGCCTAAGTCTTAAAATTAATGGAAAATGACGCAACACTTTATGCAGAATTTTTGTCATTTTCTGTGTTATTACCTTAAATCGAGACTCGTCACATATCGGACCTTCAAATATATAAGCTTGACCAAAAAGTGTAAGGAAGAGAATCTCGTACATCCAGGGAACAATTGTTCTCACGCTTCCTTCATTATATTATCCATTTTTCTCATTCGCTCGCTTTCCTCACCAATTTTTAGATTATTAATTTCAAATGTCTAGTCATTTTCAACGACATATTCTATTTCAATACTCTCACAATTGATATCATTTAACATTTCAATTATGTTTGCGTCGGCATTGTTGTGATCAACAGACTCATGAATATTTGTTTTTTGATCCTCTATTCGGCTAAAGTCTAACTCTCTCCATCTTTGACGTTCTAATCTAGATAAATTCATAGTTTCACCGTGATATACCCAATGCTTATAAGATGGTAACATTCCATGAATCAACAGATGTCGTTCCACGTCTTCGATAAAATGCTATGAATTATTCATGCATTTCTTACAAGGACATCTAAGTAGACCGACACGATTCACGTGATTCTTAGCCAATCCTAAAAGCTGCTTAACACCTTCAGCGTATTCAGTGGATAATTTGTCCATATTTCTAACCCAATGCTTATTCATATTTTCTTCAAAATTAATGTAGCACACTCTTTTTGTTGTTTGAACGAACAATCCTACATATGATTCGGGTAAACAAATTTATTAGAATGTGCTACATTAATTTATCTAAAAATTGAAAACAAAAAACAAAAAACAAAAAACAAAAAACAAAAAACAAAAATGAAAAACCTAATTCATAGTCTTAAAACAAAAAAACTAATACCTAATTCATAATCAAAAAACTAGAAACTAGTAATTCATAAAGCTAAAACTAAAAACTAATTGAAAACTAAATTAAAAAAAAAACCTAATTCGAAAAACTAAAAACATAAACCTAATTCGACAAACTATTAACCAATTGTTCGTAATCGTAAAACTAGAAACTAAAAACTTCAAACTAAATGAAAACTAAAGCCTAATTCTAGAAACAAAATACTAAAACCTAATTCTAAAAACTAAAACCTAATTCTAAGAAACTAAAAAAAAAACCTAATTCTAAAAACTAAACTAAAACAAAAACCTAACACCTAATTCTAAAAATTAGAAACAAAAACCTAATTCTAAAAACTAAACTAAAACAAAAACCTAAAGTCTTATTCCAAAAATTATGAACGAAAACCTAATTCTAAAAACTAAACTAAAACAAAACCAAAAGCCTAATTCCAAAAAGTATAAACAAAAACCTAATTCTAAAAACTAAACTAAAACAAAAACCAAAAACCTAATTCCAAAAACTATAAACAAAAACCTATTTCTAAAAACTAAAAACTAAAAATTCAAACCCTAAACTAAAGACTAAAACTAAAACTAAAACCTAATTTCTAAGGAATGAAACTAATTTGATTCATAATCTAACAAAATTAAACACATAATCTATAATTTGAAACGAATTTAACCAATGAGATAACAGTTCAAACGAATTGCAAACGAAATAAACACATAATCATACCTTTTGAATAGAGATGGAGGTTGTGGTTGACAAATGAGAGAGCGTCGACGATGGGGGTGGCAAATTTGGGAGGTTTTGGGAGAGATTTGGAGAAGAAATGGAGAAATTGAGAGGAAATGGCGAGTTATGCAATCTGTAATCGGGGGAAAATGTGACGGAATAAGGCTTTGTCACATTTGCTCATTAATAAATAATAAACGGTTGGGCTTCGGTGACATAGTAGCGGTTCTGTCACCGAAGCCCAATCATTTTTCCACCCAAAATAGGTTTTGGGGGGAAAATATCAGACAAAGGCGAAAAAACCCCTACTATGTCGCCTTAGCTCATTAAATAATAATAAGTGGTTGGGCTTCGACAATAGAGTACCGGTTCTGTCGCTGAAGCTCAATCATTTTTATATGCATGAAATTGGTTTTTGGGGGAAAATATCATGCAAAGGCGATAAAATGTTGTTTCTATCGCCTTTGTTCAAATTCCAAACTTTTTTCTTTCAAGCAAAGGCGACAGAGTCAGCACTCTATCACCTTTGCCTTGGGAGAAGGCGACTGATTTTTTCTTCTGTCGCTGTTTTGCTTAGATAAAGCGACAGATCACCTACTCTATCGCATTAGCGTGAGACAAATGCGACGAGGTGGGTTTCTGTCACATTTGCTAGCCAAATGCGACAGATTTTTCCTCTTTGTCGCTGATTATCGCGTCGCCGAACAACTATTTTCTTTTAGTGTTTCTGGAAGGTTGAGAGTCAACCAAAGATTAAGCTAGGGGCATGGAACCTTTTCAAAAATGTGATTCTCTCTGAAGAAAATATTTATAAAAGGAATATTGACATTAATACAATGTGCACTTTATGCGGAAGAGCTCGAGAAAGCAACATTCATCTTATTAAAGATTGCAAAAGGTTATAGTGGTGTGGAAGGCCATCTTCCTTGGTATGGCTAAATTTTTGAGTCCCCCTTCAAAGGATTGTCGTCTGGGATCGTTTTCTGTGATACTTTTTGTTCTAAAGTGCCAATTGCTGAAAGGTTTAAAGCTATTATTGTCCTTAGGGGCATTTGGCACTTTAGAAATACGGCGGTTCATAATAATATTGAGGCATCTTCCAAACATTTTCTTGAGGTAAAATTGAAAGTTTCTAATAATTCTTGTGCTTTTTTTTTTTTTTTTTTTTAGATCTCAGTGAAAGAAATGTTGGCCACCGCTGGAAATTTGGAAGCCACCTCCGTTTGAGGTCGTGGAAGCTAAATGTTGACGCTAGTTAGGACCGTTCTTCGGGATCTGGTGGGCTCCGCTGGGTGGTTATAGATCATGAGTGCATACCTATTATGATGGGATCTTATGGTGGGGTTAGAGGATCTAAGGCAAACGTGATGGAAGCTCTTGCAGTGCAGGTGAGTATCCATGCTTTGTAGGATTGGGGGTCGTGCCCTCTTACTTTGCTCTTCATCGAATTTGATTCTTCAGTTATTATTTACGCTATTTCGACACGTTCTAAAGATCTTTTTATGTTCAATGACAACATTGATGACATTTGAGAGTCTGTATCCCGGTTTGAGAATTTATCTTTTCCTCATTGCTTGAGATCCTACAGCGTGGTGACATATCTCCTTGCACATTATCAAGTTTCTAGTCTTTTTTTTTGATTGGGCTCCCTCGACCTGTTAGGTTTTAAGCCAATTTTTTTGGACGGGTTATCTCTCCTCTCTTATCTCCTCAGCGTTATGGGAGGATTGTTAGAATTTTGTTGGGGTTCATAGGTAATTCTTTGGCTTTTCTCTCAAAAAAAAAAAAAAAAAAAAAAGAGAGAGAGAGAGAAAAGAGAAAGAAAGAAAGAAACAATTAATTCAAATGAAATCTATTTAATCAAAAAACTTCACAAAACTACGATATATTAAAATTATAAACATCCTTTAATCAAAAAGTGGACTTCAACCACAACTAATGAATAAATAATAAAAAATGTTCACGAAATAAATCATAAAAATTAAAGAAGCAATAGAAACAAAACCGAAACTTGTTGATAGTGCCTCCTTTGCCAACAACGTCCTTAGAAAATTAATCCCTCCCCCTATAAAAAAACTTACACCTTGCCATTTCAATTTTTAAAATCAAACTCTTTTCGCCCCTTTGGTGTGCATGTTAAACTGAAAATAAGAATCACTCTCTTGATTTTTCTCCAACTGCTGTACGAGAGTTAATCAAAAGAAAATAAATTATTATTAACCTTTTTTTTCCATATTATTTATTTCTCATTTGCTAATTCAATGTCTTAGCTTGACATATCAATTCTTTTATCTACTCTTTTTTCATTTCTCTTAATGTCCAAAAACATCAATAAAGACAATCATACATCCAAATTGAATTTTAGTTCCAATCAAGAGAACGAGCATTCATAAGATACATGTTATATAAAAACTCAAGCATTTCATCAATTCATCAAAATCAAATGTAACAACACTCAACACACTCTCACATGCTTTGACTAAATTCCCTCAACGTGTTTAGGATGAGTTTACTCTCAAAATCAAAACAAAACATGTTATTACCACATGCTCGCAAGTAAATCAAATTTCGACCACATAATTGAATTGAATGCAAAAAGTCAGTGGGCCTTAAAATGGGTTGTAATGTGGCTTAGTAAAGGCATAATGAGAAAAACATAGGTGTTTCGTGAACAAGACAAAAAATAATTGCATCATATCAATGTTAAAAATAAATATAAAAATAAACTTAAACAATACATAAGCACTAAAGTGAGTATTATTGAAATGTTAAAAGTAAAAATGTTAAATTTTGAAATATAAAGACCAAATTAAAACTAAACTCTTAATTTAGAGATAAAAAATCAACTATATTAAAATATTAGAGATAAAAGTATTCAATTTTGAAAATATAGGACAAACAAAAAACAAACCCCCAAGCAAGACTAAAAAGATAATTTTTCCAATAATAAAGTATTAAATTAAGAATCATTTTCCACAAGTCTTACAAATTAGTAAAGTTGATTAGCCCATATTCAAAAAAACTAAATAAATAAAGTTGATTTGCCTCATAAAATATTGTCATTGGTATTTTTTTTTCCAAAGTTTTAAGTAGAGTTAGTTAGTTAGCTCTCATAAAACGTGTTGTACTAAAAAAAAAAACCCTCTCATAAAACGTGTTAAACGAAGTCAATTCAAATTAAAACCACAAATAGAGAGTCATTTCCACAACAAAAGTATATAATTGTTTATTTACAATAAGACACGGAAAAATAATATTAAAAAACAAAATTAGTACTATCCAACCCAAGTTGGGGTGGTCCCATCCCTGTGTGCGCTATTTTTTTTCTTCCGCTGTTTCACGCGTTTTGCTGCTTTCAATCCAGTTTTTTTATTATTCTTATTTTTTCATTTTTGCTTTTTTTTTTTTCATTTGCGAACGTTTTTTTTTTAATTGTTTTTTCAATTTTCATTTTTTTATGGTCTCTTTCAATTTATATATATATATATTTTTTGATGTAAGCTAAAAATATCTCGAAAGACTCGAAAGAGATTAAGACCCGCATGAAGCCAACACCGGTCCCTTGGGGGTCGGCCAAATGGAGGCCTCGACTCCCAGAGGGTCGGCCAACACCCTTGCCGACCCCCATTGCCGACCCCGGGGGTCGGCCAAATGGAGGTCATAACTCCTGGGGGTTGACCGAGTCCATTTTCGATCCCTCGCGGTCGGCCGAGCAAGTCCGACTCCTACGGGATCGTCCAAGGACCGCCTTAACCCCACGGGATCACCCCTTCCAGCCTCAGCCTTCTCGGGTCAGACAACGAGTAAGTCAATCCGAGTGGATTGGCCGTGGAGGTTAGGACTCTCCAAAGAGTCGACTGAGTCCAAGTAACGTTTGGAGGCGCTGCACCCCGTGACGTTGCCGGTAACAACGAGTAGGTCAATCCTAGTGGATTGGTCGTGGAGGTCAGGACTCTCCGAAGAGTCAACCTTGTCTAAGTAACGTATGGAGGCGCTGCACCCCGTGGCGTCGCCCGTTACAACGAGTGGGTCGGCCCGATGGGGTCGGTCGTGGAGGTCAGGACTCTCCAAAGAGTCGACCAAGTCCAGAATCAAGACCGTTACACCTCTAAAGGGTAATAAGTGAGCTACAGCGGTTACGAGACCGGCTGCTATAAAACTTAAGTCATTTCTCCCTTTCAAGGGATGGATCCTAAGCTAAGTACTCTTAAGCCATTCTTAGTATTCTAAAAAGGTCAAACTTGGCTTTATATAGCTGCTAGAAAAAGAGGGAAATTAAGAAAATGCCCCTAGGGCCAAAATTACCAAAATGTCCCTAAGGTAAAAAATTACCTTATTACCCCCTGTTTTAAATTCCGACTTCGCACCTCCCGACACGTGCTTTTAATAATTACATTTTACCCAAAATAATATAAAAAAATATAAAGGACCCCCGAGATTCCTGGTAAACACAAAAAGACTGAAATTGACATCGAAACAAACGGAGCGGAAGACCTGGCTGTTACAATATTCCCCCTTAAGAAATTTTCGTCCTCGAAAGTGTCCTAAGGTAAGAATAGCTCGGGGTAGCGTGCACGCATGTCGTCTTCTCTCTCCCAGGTGGCCTTTTCCACTGCTTGGCTTCTTCAGAGTACCTTGACCAACAAGATCTCTTGGTTTCGCAAGACCTTCCTATCCTTAGCCAGAATCTGAACCGGCTTCTCCTTGAAGCTCAAATCCTCATTCAACTGTAACGGCTCATGGTCGATAATATGCGTAGGGTCGTGAACATACTGCCTGAGCATCAAAACATGAAAAACATCGTGCACGACAGACAAGAAGGCAAGGCTAAACGATAAGCAACTGCTCTAATCCTCTCGAGGATCTCGAAAGGTCCGATAAACCTTGGGTTAAGCTTGCCTTCGGTTCCAAACCTCAGAATTCCTTTCATGGGAGAAACCCTGAGGAACATATGATTCCCCACTTCAAACTCCAACTTTCGGCGTCTGACGTCTGAATAGCTTTTCTGTCGGCTCTGTGCAGTAAGCATCCTCGCACAGATTTTCTGAACTGCGTCGTTGGTCAACTGTAGCAACTCAGGGCCTAAAAGTTTTCTCTCTCCTACCTCCTCCCAAAACGCGGGCGACCTACACTGATCCCAACTACCAGAAAAATTAAGCACGCAGGCCCTCAGCATGTCCTCCAAAATCTTGTTGACCCTCTCGGTTTGACCGTTCGTCTGTGGATGAAAAGCGGTACTGAACTTACATAGGGTTCCAAGGCCCTCCTGCAACCCTTTCTAGAAGCGTGAGGTAAATCGAGCATCTCTATCTGAAACAATGCTAACTGGCACTCCGTGATAACACAAAATCTCCTTCAAATACAACAAGGCCCACTTCTCAATAGAGTAGTCTAACGCTCCTGGTATAAAGTGGGCGCTCTTCGTAAGTTGATCCACGATCACCATTATTACGTTAAAACCCTTCGGCGTCTTAGGAAGACCCGATATGAAATCCATAGAAACATCTTCCCACTTACACTCTGGAATACTCAAAGGTTGCAATAGTCCTGCTGGTCTTTATCTCGGTGTCTTTACCTGCTGACATGTCAGACACTTACTAACAAACTCGGCTATATCCCTTTTCATATTATTCCACTAGAAGCTCTATTTTAGGTCTTGATACATCTTGGTACCCCCTGGGTGTCAAGCAAATGGCGAACTGTGGGCATCTGATAACAACTCAGCCCTGATCTCGGCATCAGCAGGAACCACCAGTCTCTGCCTGAACTCCAACCCACCATCAGAGGTAACTGACCAGTCACTACCCTCCTTGGCATGCACCCTACTGAACAACACTGTCAGACCCTGATCCCTCTCTTGCCCCTCTACAATCCTCTGTCTCAACGAAGACTGGATGGTCAAACGAGCCAACTGCGCGGTAGCCTCCTAAACTAACACAAACTCGACTCTACTCAACTCTTGCCGTAAAGGAGTCTGAGTTATAAGTAAGGCCGCTGAATGAGAGGTTTTCCTACTCAAGGCATCAGCAATCCCGTTTGCCTTCCCTGGATGGTAGAGAATCTCATAATCGTAATCTTTTACTAGCTCGAACCAGCGTCCCTGTCTCATATTTAACTTCTTTTGAGTGAAAAAGTACTTTAAACTCTTATGATCTGTGAAAATCTGGGTTCTTTCCCTATACAGATAATGTCTCCAAAGCTTAAGGGCAAAAATCATTGCTGCCAACTCCAGGTCATGAGTCAGGTAATTCTGCTCGTAGTTCTTAAGCTGTCTTGACGCGTAAGCTATCACCTTCCCCTTTTGCATAAGTACAACACCCAAGCACCTCTTGGAAGCATCGCAATAGACAACAAAACCGCCTGAACCCTCTGGAACTACTAATACTAGAGTGAATGTCAGACGTCTTTTTAGCTCTTGGAAACAATTTTCACACTCCTCTATTCAGGCAAACACTTGTCCTTTTCTGGTCAACTGAGTCATAGGCCCTGCTAACTTTGAGAAGTTAGCCACAAATTGTCGATAGTAACCAGCTAATCCCAGAAAGCTCTGCACTTCTGCAACCGAAGTGGGACTGCACCAATTACTCACTACCTCTATTTTAGCGAGATCTACCGTAATGCCCCTGCCCGAAACAACGTGCCCCAAGAAGGCAACTTCGCAAAGCCAGAACTCACACTTATAAAACTTCACAAACAACTGATTCTACCTGAGCGCTGACAAAAGTTTTCTTAGATGCTCCTCATGGTCGAACTTGGTCTTAGAGTAGATTAGTATATCATCGATGAACACAATCACAAACTTGTCTAAGAACTCCTTAAACACCCAATCCATCATGTGCATAAATGTCACCAGTGCGTTGGTCAACCCAAAAGACATCACTACAAACTCGTAATGTCCATAATGAGATATAAATGCTGTCTTGGGAATATCCTCCTCCCTGATTCTCAATTGATGGTAGCCATAACGCAGATCAATCTTGGAGAACACTGATGCTCCCTGAAGTTGATCAAACAAGTCGTCGATCCTAGGCAATGGATACCTGTTCTTAACTGTCACCTTGTTCAGCTCTCGATAGTCAATACATAATCGCATCGACCCGTCCTTCTTTTTAACAAACAGAACTGAAGCACCCCATGGAGACACACTTGGCCTGATAAACCCACTGTCAATAAACTCCTGCAATTGTTCATTCAGTTCCTTTAGCTCTACCGGAGCCATCCTGTAAGGTGCCTTCGAGGCACAGTACCAAGTTGCAGCTCGATACAAAAGTCAACCTCTCGAGGTGATGGTAATCCTGGCAGCTCGTCTGGAAGCACGTCAGCAAACTCCTCAACCACGGGCACTTCGTCGACTGACAACTTGGCTTCCTTCTCTCCAGTGATCGATGCCAAGTAACCTATCGCGCCCGAGGACAACAACTTACTTGCCTTCAACAACGAAATGATCTTTACGCATTCCCCAAACTTTCGCCCCTTAAACTTGAAGCTAGGTCTCAATGGCGGGCTGAACACTACCTCCTTACGACGACAATCAATCACGGTGTGATGCTTAGATAGCAAGTTCATACCAGTAATTACATCAAACCCACTCATTGGTAGCACTATGAGTGCACCATCCAGATCGATACCATCTACAGTCAACTTGCAGGCCTTAACCTTTATGCAAGCTGTCATGCTCACATCCGCTGGAGTGGCTACTACTAACTCGAACCTCAAGGGTTCCAACTCAAACCCAGTAGAGGAGACAAAATAAGCAGATATAAATGAATGGGAAGAGCCTGAATCAAACAATACACAAGCAAAATGACAAAGTAAGGGTAAGGTACCTGTGACTGCACTGCCACTAGCATTTACCTCCTGCCTGGTGGTGACAAAAACTCTGCCTTCCTGCTGTGCCAACCTAGCTGCAGGCGTGTTGGCTGGTTGAGGCGCTATCGTTGGCTGCTGACCACCTCTGTAGACACAACTGTTCGCACAATGCCCCGACTTTCCACACTTGAAACAGGCCCTAGAAGCGGCGTTACACTACCCTCTGTGCCTTCTACCACACTGCCTACACTCTTCCACTGCCTGGGATCCTGACCTCGGCTGTTGCTGAACATGTCTGGGTGGTGGATAATCAGACCTATTCTGCTGTGGCTCAGGTCGGCGACCGTGCTGACGGTCAGGAACGAGGCTGCGCTGCTTAGGTCTATGGCTATGCTGCTCAGGTTTATAGTTACCTTGTTCTGCTCTAGGTCTGCTCCACTCTGACCCTCTACTCCGACTCTACTCGTCTTGGATGTAGTGTCTCTTTTCCTGATATTTGCTATGCCCAGATGGCCTGAAGGCCTCAAACTTCCTTTTAAAACTTTGGTGATGCTGGTCAGGGTGGTAACCTTGGCCTCTAATCTTCCTTTCCAAGGTCTTGGCTAGGTTCACACAGTCTCTAAAGGTGACCGGCTTATGAGCCATAACATCTGCTTGCAGTCCCATGGGAGCCCGTTCACGAAATACCTGATCTTGTGCTAGTCAGTAGGAATTAGCTCTTCCGCAAAGTGAGCCAACTTGTTGAACCTCATCTCATAAGCAGCCACAGAATCTCGGCCCTGCTGGATGCTAGTAAACTTGCTGATCTTGTCCTGTCTATCTGCCTTGGTAAAGTACTTGTCATAGAAGGCAGTCTTGAATTGAGCCCAATCCATAGACCCATCAGCAGGCGTTCTCCTATTCTTCTCGGCCTTATACTAGGTCTTCGCTTCGCCATGCATGACAAACGCGACACACCTCACCATTTGGTCCTCGAGACATTCCATATTATCGAACATATCCTCCATATCCCCAATCCAGGTATCAGCCACCAACTGATCCATGGAAGAGCCATCAAACTCCTTAGGATCGAACTTCTTAAAGTCCTTGATCATTTTGGTATTATCAGAAACACCTTGCATAGTCCTGCTTTTATTCTGCTCTACCGAAGTTGGCACCTGCTGTGCTGACACTGCTGTTATGGCTACAGTCGTGCTCTCACTCTCAACTGCAACATGATCCTGTAGCCGTGTGGGAGCCACCGAGGTAGCACTAATATCTGGGACCTTCCTCTAAGGACCAGCTGATCTAGGTGGGGCGACATCTTGCTGCGGAACTTTTCGGATTGCTGGCAACATCTCCTGTATAGTGCCCCTGATCATCATCTGGATAGCGGCCATTGCCTCCACAGTGAACCCTGGCACTACCGTCGCTGCAGCTGGTGGGTCCAAGGGTCCGGCCGGCTGACTGGCCGCTCTAGTGTTCCTCCTACGGACGACTGGTACTCTAGCTCCCCTCCCCCTTCATCTACCCCCGCGGTTAATGCGGCTGGCGCTGCTGCGGGTGCTCCTCTCAAACATACTTTCAAGCTGCAAAGGAAAACTCGATTTCTCAGTCCCCTCCTGTTCAACAATTTCACGACTACCAACAAGTAACATAGCATAACATAGCACTTGCAATCTACAACCTGAATGATTTTTTTTTATAACTACTCATACTGGTAAACAGTACACATCGATTACCTGATGACGATCGGAAGCTGAAGACCATGGAACTCAACAACTTACAATGTAAGTCAGTCTACATAATCTATAACTCTAAGCTCTCATACCAACTGTAAGGACCCGACCCAGACTAGGGCCGCCCTAGACTACTTAAACATGCAGCCTCACCCTTCTTGGGTCCGACAACGAGTAGGTCAATCCGAGTGGATTGGCCGTGGAGGTCAGGACTCTTCGAAGAGTCGACCGAGTCCAAGTAATGTTTACAGGCGCTGCACCCCGTGGCGTCGCCCGTTACAACGAGTAGGTCAATCCAGGTGGATTGACCGTGGAGGTCAAGACTTTCTGAAGAGTCGACCGAGTCCCAGAAACGTATGGAGGCGCTACACCTCGTGGCGTCGCCCGTTACAACGAGTAGGTCAATCTGGATGGATTGGCCGTAGGTCAAGACTCTCCGAAGAGTCGACCGAGTCCAAGTAACGTATAGAGGCGCTGCACCCCGTGGCGTCGCCCGTCATAATGAATTGGTCGGCTCGATGGAGTCGGTCGTGAAGGTTAGGACTCTTTGAAGAGTCGACTGTAAGGACCCGACCCAGACTAGGGTCGCCCTAGACTACTTAAACATGCATGTTTTAAAATAATCCTTAAAGAATAGAAATCAGAGTAATAAATACTTCAGTTAATAATTCATCAAGATCGTTTTAAACATGAAAAGCGGGTACCAGGTTGCCAAACATTTTTAACCTAGGAAATCTAAAGAAAACGTCTCACAAGCGACTAAGTTCACAATAAGTTCAATCAGGTAAACATGCAACAAAAGGAAATGCCCTAACTTGACACCACACGACCCGAGTCCATGGTCTATCCAGCAATCCCGACCAGCCATCTTGGTAGAGTCCATGCGTACCTGTGGAGTCAAGAGAAAGAAATGGGATGAGTTATGAAACTCAGTAAGGATCCCCGATCAGGATCAACACAATATAACAGTCAAAACAATTATATATGGATCTAGGGCAAATAAACAACAGGACATAAGGCATCCTGTAGGACCTGACGATGCCAGACGGTTACTGGGTGGTGAAGGCGACTCTAGGGCTATCCTGAAGGGACATGCCACTCCCGGGTCCCACATAATCAATCGTACACATCCGGAGCTACCCTAATAGGGAATGCCACTCCTAGGCCTTCTATTAGATCACCTGCTCAGGATTCTATCAAACACATGCACAACTATCATATAATATACTCATATCGAGGTAAATAGTGAAAAACCACAATTGCATGAATAACCGGTAGGCAAGCACTCAACCTATCTAAATTCATCTAAGTTATTCTACGAGCGAGATTAATTCGTGGTAGGGCTTGCTTAAATTTCCCTTACCTTGGCCGAAGGTCTCTAATCTCTTAAATTTCTCGAATTACATGTCCCGACGTCGTTTTCCAAGCTTAACTGGTCAAACAAGGTAAAACAGTAAGAATTTGGCCTTGAAACCATCAAAGTTGGACTTAGAACGGTGAAAATACCCAAAAATCACTACCCGACAATTTTCCGGCTAGGTGACGGCGTCGCGTGGGGGTTTACTCACCGGCTTGTGAAGAACACGCGCGCTCTAGGCTCGCGGGCAGGTTCGCAAGCCCACGCGGCTAGGCTCGGAGTGGCTAGCAGGCTCGGGACAACTCCACAATCCGAAGCTGGCGCAGTAGTGGCGACACCGTCTGCTCGGGCGACACGTGGCGATAGGCGCACGCCGGGCTCAACACCGGCGGTAGTGCTCAACGCGTGGCGATAGGGCGTTGGCTACACGAGCGACGCTACTGGTTGGTCGGTTAACGGTGGCGGGGCCCCCTCCCTTGGCGACGCGTGGCGAGCAGGTGTTGATGGGTCTAGGCTGCAGCAACACTGCTCGACGCTTGGCACGCGTCTGCTGGCGGGCTGGCGACGTCGTCTCCCTGAGCGACACTTGGCGGGCGGTTGCTGGCGAGCTGGGCGGCGACAGGCGGCGAACACGTGGCAACCTCGGACTGGCTCCTCTGCTTCCGGCGTCAGCGACAATGATTTTGAAATAATGACCTAATAAGGTCAAACTTGGCTTTATATAGCTGCTGAAATAAGAGGGGAAATTACGAAAATGCCCTTAGGGCCAAAATTACCAAAATGCCCCTGAGGTAAAAAATGACCTTTTTACCCCTAGTTTTAAATTCCTACTTTGTACCTCCCGACACGTGCTTTTAATAATTACATTTTACCGAAAATAAAAGTATAAAAAAATATAAAGGACCCCCAGGATTCCCGGTAAACCCAAAAAGACTGAAACTAACCTCGAAACAAAAGGAGCGGAAGAACGGGCTGTTACATCGACCAAGTCCAAAATCAAGACCGTTACACCTCTTCCGGTAACGGTCAGGAGTTACGCCGGTATTCATACCCGGCTTAATGACAGACGTTTCTAATGGCCGGCCATTATATCGCCATAAGTGAGTTGCAACGGTTACGAGACCGACTTCTATAAAATTCAAGTCGTTTTCCCTTTCAAGAGACAGATCCTAAGCTAAGTACTCTTAAGACATTCTTAGTATACCCCTAAATTTCGTTTCTGACTTAGGCATCGGAGGCCCTGTTGCTCACACCACACCAGTGTGTCCTAATTTCGTTCTTTTTTGCAGGCCCTTTCGTCCTCAATTAAACAAATTTACTGTGGATATCCGTTGACCATTTTTCGGCATCAACATATATATATATATATATATATATATATATTTATATATA